>UZAN01041863.1:9049-42332 GCA_900618425.1 Echinostoma caproni
CCGAGTTTTCCCGTTCAAGCCGTTACCACATAATATGAATAACATGCTCTTGGCGTTTAACAAGGTGATGATAATTGATGTACCTCATCCCCTTTTTGTGCTCAAACGTTTCTGACACAATCGGAAGAATTGCCTTGCCTCAACTGACTATATTCTGTTGAACCACGAAAGTTATCAAATCTTTATTTCACAAATACCAGTGTGTTTTACGTTGTACCAACTGGGGAGAATAAAATAAATGGTAATATCCGATGACTTTCTTCTTTTCGTTGTACGAAAGAATATCTAAGATAGCCAAATAGTTCTGCCGCAATTCGCATAAACCACATTTCGAAAAAAGGAAATATAAATTTCGAATGCTGTTGAGAGTAACTACAGAGAAGTCATTGTCGAACTATAGACAGCGGAGAGCATATATGGTTTTGGCGGCGAAATTGTATTGCGTTCCCCTTCAGTTTTTGGATCCCTTCAGTTTAATTACAAACGCATGATGGTAGATTAGCTAGACAAGAGTGCGGTGGGGAGGGGGTGATGGAATGTCATTTGTGGACCAAGTGTCAGTGAGAAATCCGCTAATTTGGTCACTTAAAGCAAAAATATTGGTCCCGACTAACGACTTGGGTGGGAAGTAAATGCCAAGGTTCGGGTACTCGGCGTCCTGTATATTTTATTTTCGAAAGAGCTGAATTTATTGCGCCAAACCGACCAGGCCATTTTCCAACATCAGTCCTGAAAAGGCCGTTAATTTTCATAAATCAGGCGTCTTCCTAGGTTGCACGCAAAGTTTGTCATGGAAACCTTTCAGACACTAAATATTGTTTTCTCCTAATTTAGAAAATCTCTGTACTATCGAGTTTCAAAATAAAGTTCAATAAAGTGCCGCCAGAGGAAGTGAACCTAACATTAATTTGACATTTTTGCGAGTATAAGACAGAGAGAAGCGGATTACCATGGATGTAATCTTTCGAGGCTACCAGACTTCAATTAGAACGCTACAAGTAAGCAAATTTTACATTGATAAATTCCATGCACAACCTATTGGTCCGAGTGCTTAACATCAGAAGAGACCTTAAAATGTCTTCAAAAGATGTACTTCAACTATCTCTGCTATTTTTGACCGTCATTTTCGTAAATGAGCAATGCCTATTTTTAAATTATTTTGCAGTTAGTTTACCGTTGATCAGATTCAAACCACGGTCGAAATCCTGAACTCATATTCTCACGGGACCGATGATTTTGTGAAGCCCTAACGCAGGTAATTTTTGTTATTGGCTTTAGATCAGTATGTGTAGGTTATTGTTCTATCCATACCAGTGCAAACGGCCTAAAATTCAGAGACGGTAAAAATCTCTATTTCATAGTTTCGAACAATACTTACAACTGCGCTAGAGTTCTACTCACAGCATACTTTCCTCCTTGGTAGTAGTAGTGGTATTGGTAGCGTTACAGGGTCAAACCTATTCCTGATCATCATGGATGAATGAAGCCACTAATAAGTTGTGAAGGCAAAGGCATATCTACTGTAATACTAAGAATATCATTGCTCTACAAGGAAATCTCAGTGCTATGAGAATATGTGCTTCTAACAGGATTCAACAGGATTCTGGTTTGGTCGAGACTGAATCTCATCCCATTCATGTGATTACTCATGTAATAAACAAGAGATCCGTTGTTTCTTTATTCTTGTTAGGAGGTAGGTTATATTTTGATAAAAGGTTACAATTTCAAGAGAAATGTTGGATTTATTTCCTTCATCTTGATATTTTCTAATTGCGCAGAATTGTATTTGAATTCACTCTGGTTCGCCAAGTTGACACGGAATGAAACAGATCATACAACGGTTAATCACTATTCATAATGAAAATTCTATTTGACTTTTCATTCAGTTTTTTAACATAAAAGCAACGTTTGGGTTAGCTAAAACATGAAATCAATATGATCAATCATAATCTTTGTATTCGATCGTCGCAGGGGTTACATTTTGTCAAATATATAAATAGTAAAAAATAAGTTGTTTCAAATCTTTGCGTATCAAAATTCACAACCAGGCGTCTCTTATTTTCCCCGCATTCATGAACGATTTATGTAGTGATAGGTGAAAACATTAAGTTAACAACCAAATCTCTTGCAGTTCAAGTAAAGAAACATTGGTGCAGTATCATCCTGACAGTAACCAAGTAGGAGATGCATTTTGAATAAAAAAAATTGGCAGATGTCTGATATCCACTATTTCTTTGATTTATCAGGTTATCAAGGAATTATTTCTCCCATGAACAATTCAAGGAAGAATCATCTACAATAATCAAGTTTACATAAAACCCAATGGAGTATCTTATGGTTCATCTCTGTCCCAAGATTGGTCCCCGACCAGTCATGTATGGCAGCTACATTGATGATTTAGTCTTCGTTGCTTATGGAAATGGGGACTTGTACGAAATACTGAAATCATTTAACAATACTCATCGATCCATAAGTTTTACTATTGGAAAAGAGTGAAACGACCGCATTCTGCTTCTAGATGTATTTATCCGCAGAAATCCAGANGGAACATCTATACTAAACTAACTTGGGCAATACAATACATAAATTTCCGTAGTTTTGCACCAATTAAACAAGAAAACTAATAGAGGAATTTTACAGGCGATAGAACTTGGTGCACTGCTAAGCCAGACGAGCAAAGAATATCTTCACCTCGTAGGCTTTAAGCAACGAAATGTATCAAATAAGGAATATTTGACTGAAAAATGGCTATCCGGAGCGTATTCTTGAGAAACATCCAATAGAAACGCCAAAGAAACCAGAAGGGTCTGTAGTAAGGAAAAATCCCTTATACCGGGAGTCTTCTTTGAAGGACGACTAGGTGGAGTACTGAGTGACACGAATGGCAAACCAGATGATTGGAACATTCACTACGACGGCACTGCGCATCAGTTTTTTTATATTCCCTGCAATCTGTTTCTGTCTCGAAAGTAGATTGTTCCCTCAGGCTACATTCATGTGAATCTGCATGTTTACTTACTGCTGTGGAGCGAGCTTCAAAGGCTGAACAACAAGACATTTAGCAAGGACAATAAGAGAACACCACCATCTCCTGCTAGAACGTTATCACCAAGTGGACGTAATTCAACCGTTCTAAACCATATTCCACCGTTATCGGCTAAATCAGTAAGCTTTATCTTACTGTGCACGCTTTAACCATTGGCTATCATACTACGTGACCCCCCCCCCGCTATGCGATGAGATGCGTTTTGTCCAGGCATTACCCCTACCAAGAGATAAACTGATGCAAGCGTGGTAACTGGAAGAGCGTCTTCACTAAAAGGAAGCTCGAGCAAAATGTTGACGCTGGTAGAATCGCTGTGTACCTCAGGTAATAAGATCCACCCCACGGTGGATAAGATAATATTGTGTGCATTAGGTATATAATTGTACAGGGCCAGTTGGTGAATTATCTAAAACAGTTACTTTTGCCAATCGAACATTCAGTATGTTCTTCCAATAAAGGTAAAAAGAAACACGTATTCACAAGTGATTTCCATAACTGTTTGTGGAAATTGCAAATCAAGGTTTAATTGCATTCAAAGTGTTTGGTGTTCTGGCAAATCTGTTATGCTCCCTTAGAAACTAACTTACTAACCAACAAAACAACTATTAATGTACACACAAATGTATCAGGTGTGCGTGATTCCATGAATAAAAGTAGAAGCGAAACAAACAGTTTGCAAAATATTTTAATTCAAGGAATGATTCCTCAGTGAAATTAATGAAAACATATAGTGGTTTGTTTCAGTTATTTCACAATCATTGGGGAATAATATTGAGGTTTTCTGTAGATCACTATTAGAAATTTGTCTGAATTAATTTGAGGTGCTAAATAGCCATAAATTTCTCGCCCGTTTCTATAAACAATTAATTCCAGGGATTTGAATCATGTGTGTAGATATGCAAGCGTTGAAACAAGCATTGCAGTTGTTTCCAGTGAAACAACCACCACTCACGCGCACCATAGCGATGGAAGTAGATCAGTAGGTCAAGCATCTGTGTAACAATGCCCGTGAATGTCAGTGACAGTTGTGGCTCGATTGTTGTATCGTCCTTAGTTTCCCTCGTGTATTGATTTAACAATAAATAGCAAAGTGAGCAGCTGTTCGTGACGCGCTCACCATAAGCTACAAAATGGGGTAGATGTATGAAGTTGAATAAGGGAATAACAAAGGAGTCGGAAGTAAAATGAATAATTAAGGCACTGGCCTGTGTGTCCTTTGGTTTCTTTTCCTATCAACTTAAAACTCCTGTTTGTGATATTCACAACAAAATAATTGCCACAAATACTGTTTCTGGAACACACAAGATACAAATGATTGGGTATTTGTGTGCATATGATGGCATCCTAATCTAGTACATTATGACCCAGCACTTAATTCAATATTTTCGGATGGTAAAAACATCGCCAAAGTGTCAATGAGGTTTAAGTCAAGAAGATCAATATTTTCCACCGGACTGTTATGACCCAATACGGAATGCCCATAGATGAAAACAATGACAATTCAGTAAACGTGCCTGGTAATTTTGTTACAGAAATCATAGAATTTTTGAGGCAATGACCACCTCGATTATGGAATATCACTGGATGCCTACAGATATTCAAACGTAATAATGTGAAATAAATCAGACTCCAAATCTGTGCTGAATAAAAGATAACGAGTGACGACTAAAATGTAGGTTAATATTGAATATTTCTTATTTCAGAAAATTCCGATTTCGGCATGGAGAGAAATCACGGTGGTTTTCGCAAACTAGCTCGTTTTCGACAACTTCTTCGGACTAACATAGTTATATAGCCAATTTAAAATGTTCGTCAATGGCTATGTGTGATTCGTAGTTTGTGATTGTTTATGGTGTGTGGTTGGGAAAGGGTGGGATGGGAGGATGTGATCATAACTCATTTGGGAAAGCGATTCGGATGTGGATGTGTCATCACGCGTTAGGGTCATGGGGTCATGGGAAAGGTCATGTCTATCTCCGAGGTGTGTCACATTGTGGCCAAGGCAGTCTGCGTGATTGTGCGAATCGCTTTTGAGAACAAAGCGATGGGTTTAATAATCGAATGGCCACGGCTTCGGCTGTTGCGAGATGACGTTGACGGGCGACTTTAGAAGGGTTTGGTAGCACCCTGTAGAATATTCGAAATGCGTCATCATCAACCTGATGCCCGGGATCGGAAAGATGGTCTACGAGTGCACTTGAAATCGTTTTTCTTGTGCCTTAACGTAACCCAAAGAATAAAGGAACACAACCGGTCTGCTTTCGCATGATCGTGTTATTTTGGTGTTTCTGTTTACGAAAGCTAACTTATTAGGATCAAAAACCACAGCATTATTGGTTCACGTGAAAGTATTAGGCGGCTTTAATATTAACCGCCTCTAAAACTGCCTCCCTTTACAAATTCTGATATCAATAAAATAAAGGTTCATTTATCGTTATATTTGTCCAAATACTCTTGCGCAACATTTCACTCATGTTCAATGTATTAATAGTTTAAATGTTGTTATTGAACTCATACATCAGACATAATGCTCCGTTGAAAATAGTAAAATTTACAGTATTATCAATGCACCTTCTGATTACTTGGAGTGAAATTGATGGCGAACTTTGGTATATAAAAAAGAGACGTTTTCCTATCTCAGTGATTTCTCGGAGATTCCCGTAAAATAACAACATCAACGTCAACAACAACAACAGCTACTTCTACTGCTACTACAAGTTGACTCCGGTAAATCTGTGGAATCGTTGTGAGATGTAAATACAAAAATCATAGCATAAAAACATGACGCATATAATATGCCGCTATTGACCGAACTCGTGCAACACTCAGCCTTTCACCACCTTTGTTCCTTTCAACGCCTAGTGTTTCTAACCTCATTCACCGGAGTGAACATGCCCCATATATGCAATAATATCCACTTGTTTTTGCTTCTATTAGCAAAATGCCATAAATCTTACTTTCAAATTAAGATTTGTCGATTTTGACGATGGTTCCTGATGCATCAGTTGTAAACTGACCAAGGAACAATGAAAAATATAACTAGAATTCATTTATCAAAATAGTCCATATACCGGATATAGGTAGCCTACTTTCCTCTCGACTATGTTCTACTTGTCTTTATTCCTTTTTGGGCACTGGAGACAGTCACACTTGCATGGAGTCCACCACGTAGACTGCCCCACAGAATTAGTCGGTTTACTCTTATACATGCTGGATGCAGTGATAAAAAGCTGATGAATTTGAAGGCACAGATCATATTCCCCGTAATAGGTGGTACCTGTTGTGTAACGCTTTTCAACCGTTAACATTTGATCGTGAGTGTTTCTATTTCATTGAACCCTTTTAGTGGATGGCGTTTTATTTCCTTTGCCTTGCAGGTTTAACGCAAACCGGAGGAGGACCTGTCTACCGGTGTTTCCTCACCACCTCTTGTCCAGTGTCTCTACCCCCGTTTCCTACCCTCGTTTCTTGCCCGCAAAGCCTCTTATCGTCTCCCGCTGCGAGAACACGTGCCGACGGACGTCCTGTCGTGCACCTCTGTTCATTCCGCTGCGCTGCGATAGCCCGGAGTACGTTCGCATTACACATGCTCTACTTTGTTGGGCATTCAATAACGGCTTCATATCGGGTGGCCTCCACTGCATTTCAAATTAAGTTAACGTTTTCCAACCGGTAGCGTGAGAAAAAAAGAAAAATCCGTTTGGCTGTGTGCTGGCTGTGTGCAACTTTTCTTCGCTGCGATCAAATGCAACCATAGTCTTGCTTCGGTATGATCGGTTTGGGACCTCTTCGTTTATGTCTGGATTGTGCAATAAATTGGGCTTATGTTCACATCGAAACACCTGCACAAGTCAAGAGCTGAACTCATCGGATTTACGTTCCTACCGAAGACATTGCCTATCAGCTTCAATTATATGCCAAACACTTGCTAATGTTTCATCCGGTTTGGGTATGGTGATGCCACAAGACGATTACTCAACGAGCCGCCCAGCTCAAGGTCAACTTCAATGTATCTTGAAATACATTTTCAGTTCTTTCAGTATTATGGATAGTGCGAGAGAAGTTTGTAGTCAAATAATTTATCAAATAATTTAAGCTAGAAAATTTTCATTAGTTGGCTTATTTACCGTTCACTGAGCGAATAGATATAAGTAATTTAAAAACAGGAATCATTCGTTAGAAAGAATAAATTTCCCTGATGATTTGCGTAAAATATTTTCTTATCCGAGCTGTAACTTTCGAGATACTACAAATTTTAGCATGAGACTCAAAGTCGTACAAATTCGAAGGGTGATAGAGGAGAAATAGTAACGTATAAGTAGAAGATATAATCAGGAATTAATACACTTTACTCGTAACTATCAATATAAAAGTATGATATTGGATGGATTTCTCACGTGAGACTAATGTTGAAGGAGTGTGATCAACACCTGTGCACCAATGAAGCGATTTGGCGGACGTTCATAACTTGAAAAAATAAACATCTTACAAAGTATGCGCAACCTCTGTGGGGTTTAAAGTGCCATGGAGTGAAATAACAATGAGCACAATAAACTGACATCACTACGGACTCAAAGAGTTTAACACTGACCGCTTAGATCAGCTTTATTGTTCACGGAATTCCGTTTCACACATCAAATAGGTGGTCTCAGTTTGGTATTAATGGCTATTTATTGTACGATGCTTTAAACGAGATGACAAGACTGAAAAATCGAATTATCAAGCGTGTTACATAAACTTAGAATTTGCATCTTCCCAAGTGTTGCGGCATGTACATGAAGAATGATTTATCCGATACCGCACTTACCAGTTTGTTCCGACATGTCTTCCGTCACCATGTTTCCCATAACGTCTAATTGCGAGGTACATGAGCTTTCAATTACGCCCGCTTTTCATGAGTTTAGGGGTAAACTTGAGGACTAATAAATCAAATGATAAAATCGGTCTAATCAAAGAAATAAATAGCCCAATTGAAGAGGCGAGATTTGTGTTGGGAGAACAAAATCTAGGAGTGTGCTGGTTCTCAAAAAGATTACAATATTTGTTAGTTAACGGAATTATCAGACATGATTGGAATGTTGGCATGACTCTCAAACTCATGCATTGTGTAGCTGTGCTTAATTGATGGTCAAAGTGGACCGAAACCGATCCTCTTTCATTTATGGTGTTCACATTAATCACTTCTGATTGCACAAGATCAAATGTACACTGAGATTGCGTATCAGTCCACGAGATCTTCCTGTCCAATTAATTCACCGCGCGTCGTCGGTCATTGCTTGTACTATTTGTTCCTATAATCTGCCTATCAAAATAATGGATAACCTGCCAATATGATCACTTAATGGCACAGTACAGTGTACAAAAGCGTAATATTTTGAGTTTGATATTTAGAAAACGTAGGTTAAAGAGAAAAGAAATATTATTACAGTTCGTGCAATTATGCAGTTGCATTCCCTTGGTATAAGTAAGAACATGTTTCACAAAGCAAAACAACTTGCTACAAATTCATATTTGACTTGTAGCATGGGAAATCATAAGTTCTTTGGGAAGTTTATCCATAAATCACTCCAATCATACTTGTTTGGCCATGCACGTGCAAAATCTGGAGATAAACGGAGACAGGTTTTTGGTCTGATGCTAAGTCAAGGGTTGAGGATTCGACAGTTATCCTTGTTTGTATGAGTACTTTATGCAGGCAGGCATTATTTGTGTGTGTGAGTGTAAATGGATGAATCAGCCTCGGGTTTTATCCTCCAGTTGTAACAAGTTCAGTAGTCTCGGTGGTGTTCACATACTTATGGACGCCGCCTATTACTTTGTACAACGCACCATCTACCACCTGGTCTTCGAGGCCACACCGATAATACACACGTTTTCACCCACTCAGTGATGTACTCAAATATTATAACGGGAAATGATTAACGTGATGTCCGTTCATTGAACAGTGCTCACGCATCAAAAGCTTTCAGGTAAGAGGGCTCCGAATCCGGAAAGCATCCAGAGCCTGGGTGACCTTTTTCGTTCAGATGTGATCTCCATTTCAGACCAGTTTTCATATATAAAAAACTGACAAACAATTCACCAAGAGGTTCACAAACGAAAATTACAAAAACGTACAAGGTGAAGGAACTGTTGGTTTTACATTACGTTTTTGTACTTGAAGCAGCTCGAGACACAGAGTGGTTGTCTTCATTCCATCTACGCCTTGTTTAGAGCGGCTAATGAATTCTTCACTCAGAAGTTGAAGCGGTAATTGATGTCTGAGGTGGAAACCCCCTCAAAACCTCTTTCCATATGAACTGGTTTTCTGTCTGCTTAAAACTTTTTCGCAACTGTACACTGTGCATACGGTCGTCGAAATTGATCCAGCAGTTGAAATCTGGATAGGAAACATTTTGTTCAGCGACACGTATCCTCCTTATGTCAAACAATGTTACAATTTCCGCTCTGGCGCCGACAACTACAAAAAAAAACGATAGAAAACCATACTAACTCTCACTGGGTCAAGAATGACCGAATCCTGAAGAAAATTGAAAGTATGTTACTCAAATAGGGTGGTGAATGGGTTTGCTTGATCCGTACGCCCTCAACCAAACCTGGTTCTTCTCCTTATCACTAAACGCATACCGATTTGACGTAACTGGTTGTCTTCTAGTCAACACCAACACAGCTTAATTTTGATAGAGTTTTATGCTTTTGTTTCTACAACGCTGAACTCGAGGTGATCCATGATTAACGACCACTATGTCAAGAAGTGACGAAATGCAAAATCTAACTCGTCGTTCGTTTACGAACGATTGTCTTAGCGTTTGCAGTTATGTGCTTCTATGACTGTTCGACATTTATGCTGATTCACATAATTAATATGCTGGTTTCGCACTGGTATGTCTGTGCAGTAAAAAACTGAAAAGCGTTAATATGTATATTTATAAAAGCAGTAATGTAGATATTTTTATATCATATATAAATCCCAACCTCGTACTCACTCCGACAACCCCTTTATGTGAATGTTCGTAACGCAGTCAGTAGTAAATTCGAATTCGTGTGCGGTCGCTTTCTTTCCTTTCTGGTCTATTCGCCTAAAACGCACACAGTGATATTTAATGTTTGGTTTATGGTTTTAGTGCAAATGGCTAAGACTTAACTACAAATATGATATTTCGTCGATAACGAAAACAACTGGCACTGTTTCAAAACTGCTAGTGAATTATTCTGGAGTCTGTCGAGGTGATGTGCTTCCTCCCTACTTATTTTCAACTTTCACCAGTAACTTACCCTCAATCTGACCAGCCAAAACCTTTAAGTATGCCGATTCTGTGGTCTTATGTCAGGCCATTTCAAACCAATCTGACAGAATCATTTTACGACAGTTTATTACAAGTGCAATCATTCTCGAACCAATCCGGTCTCCGGTTGAATATTTCTACATGTTTTGAATGCATTTTTAGACTTTCCTTATCCAAATATTTCTTGAAACCCTCAGCAATCAATTCCGTACCCATCATCATAACATATACCACCAAATACCTGGCAGTCACCATAGATAGCAATCCACGGTGGTTCTCTCATGTGCTAGCCTGTGTTAGTAGTCTGCGTCGCATACCCTTCCCAGTACCCAGCCACTACAATTTCGGTTGAAGCTTAAAACTATACTTTCCTTTGTTTATCAGTGAATGTTTCCTATAATACTTTATTATTCGCGTGTTATTTTCCCTCGACCACTTATATACCATTGTATTACTCTTCGCCGCAGTTTAGTAAGTATCAGCCATGTTTCTCTTATTCCTTTAAACACTCTAATCACACAACAGTGAGATTTTCATATCACCTAACGCGAGAATTTCGCTCATAAGATACTGAATGACCCTAGTCATCAACTCAATCCCGATCTATCTGCTTGCCGTTCCCACGCTACAATCCAATTCCATTTTCACTGCTTACTCCCCCGCATAAATATTTATCACAAATCAATGCTTTCCTATCTGGCTCGAATTATCGCGGAAACAGTGAAGATCCGCGACGAACTACTTTTAAACCTTCAAAGATAAACACCAGTTTGAGTTTTATCATTGCTGTATATGAATTTTCATTTCATTTATTATCCCATTGTAACGGTAAACACACATTCTGACTGAAATGTAGGCACAGTTTCCTGCACAATTCATTTACAATATAATGCAATACAATTTGCTGCACTGCATGTTGCGTATGCTGGGTCCGTGGTTAATGGCCAGTTGATCCCGCGATTCCAAACGTCTATACGTCCCGTGAGTCACGTGATGCATTAATTATGTAAAGCATTTGGATAAAAAACCTGGTTATGTACTTTTTCATCAATAAATGTTTGCTTTGAGCAAGCTACCAGTTTAGAAAATGTGTTTGCATTTTACTTTTCTATTTTCTAGATTGAAGAATATTTGCAAACAGAACTAGAAATGAAATCAGTTGAGGCTTGCGAGATTAAAAACCCCAGTTTGCAACTTAGATAAATACTAGTAAGGAATTAAATTAGTAGGACTTAAATTTGCTCTCTAATTCGAAAATGTAAATTCACGAAATCTCGTGAAATGTAAAATGTGGATGGATGTTACTAAGTCAAAGTCAAAGACAAAGTTTTGTAATGGGAATTACTTACAAGCTCAAGCTTCTCTTTTCCCCATAGGGCATTTAGGCAATTGAAAATTTTCTCGGTTAAAAATGATTCAACGTCACATAGAGTTATAGGTAGTGGATAACAGATAATGTAGTCTTAAAAGAAGTTCAGTTTAATTTTAGTTGTGGAGGAATGTGAGATGTACCAGGGTTTCTTCCATTCTCCGTCTAAAAGATTCAATAGTAGGTTCATAAACGACGTGAGATGGAGGGGGTTTATAGCACTGTACGCTCTGACATCAAATGATTGACGCCGGCATTCCAGTCGACACTTTGGAATCGGTAACTTGAAATGATGTCCCCTAATGTGTATATCGTTCGGTAGAGTGAACAGCAGCCGACATTGGTGGTTTCGGTTCTGCAGTGTTTGTACATCAAAATTAAGCTTCCCCGAATCCGGCGGTACTGAGCATAATGATCGTGATCTCTCCTCATAGGTGGGGTAATGCAATTTCTTAATCATCTTCGTGTCCATTCTTTGTGGACGCTCCACAATCTTACGATCACGTTGCAACCATGGCCTCCATGCTTGGATCGTGTATTCTGTCTACGGTTGAATGTACACTGATGACAAAAGTGGGAAGAACATTCATTGTATTCGATCAATGACTCATCTAAGCAAGCCGACATTCTACACAGCAGTGGACGAAGCTCTGGTGCAACCAATGGAGCAGCCTAGGCTCTCTTGAGCATTTATACTCAAGTCCTTCTCATCTGAGGCTTGTAACAGAGTCTGATTTGCGATGAATTACGAGAATCCACTCTTATGGTGTAGGGGTAATGACTTTGCATTTAGAGACATTGAATTGAATGTTGTTCTCCGTAGTCCATCCATAAGCTGCCTCAAATGTTCTTTCGACGTGACAGCGAGCCATTGGGTTCTGTTAATTTATTCTAGATTTTGGCGTCGTATGCAAACAGCATTGTTTTTGGCCCTAGCACGTTCTGTAGATCATTTATAAATGCGAGGAAAAGTCAAGGATCAAGTACACATCCTAGTGGAACACAGCGGGTACCATTGAAACAACCGGATAAGGGATCAGAAACACGAACTGATGTGGTCCGTTGTCGCAGGAATGCTAAAATCCAATCAAGTACGAAATCTCGGTTGCTGTAATTGTAGAGCTTCGACAACGAAATTTGTTGAGTTACCCGATGAATGGCTTCCGAGATGTCCAAATAAATTACATCTACCGCATCCCTTTCGTCGACTATTCTAGTCCATTCATTGCGAACATCAGTCAAGTTGGTGGAACATGATCGCTTTTGCCTGAACTCATGTTCAGCTGTCGAAAGAATGTTGTTTCTTTCAAGATTTTCCATCAGAGAATGTGCCACAATCGAAAGATACAACATTCTCTCGACAGATCAACATGAGTTTAGGCAAAAGCGGTCCTGTACCACCAATCTGCTTCTTGTTCGACATGAATGTACCAGGACAGTTGACGAATTGGATGCGGTGGGTGTGATTTATCTCCACTTCGAAAAAGTATTTGATCGAGTGAATCACAACATTTTGCTGCAGAAGCTCTACAATTAAGGCGTTCGAGATTTCGCATTTGAGTGGATTAAAGCATTCCTCGAACAACGAACCATATCAGTTTGCGTTTCTGGTTTTATATCCGGACGTATCAAAGCCACCCGCGGTGTTCCACAAGGGTCCGTACTCGGTCCCCGGCTGTTTCTCGCCTTCATAAATGATCTACCCAAATCGTTAGGCTCAAAAACAATAATGCTTGCAGATGACGCCAAAATCTAGACTACGGTAACAGAACCAGAGCGCTCTCAAACAACTCAGGAATCACTCAACGCAGCTTATCAATGGTCTATGGAGAACGAGATTGAATTTAATGTTTCTAAATGCAAAGTCCTATTCGTACGCCGCAAGCGGAAATTCTCGTATTTCCTCGGGGACCAGCAGCTACCACATACTTCTAGCGAAAAGGACTTGGGTATTGTTGTTCAAGAGGATTTAAGCTGCTCCAACAACTGTGCTAAGGCTTTGTCTGCTGCTATGAAGAATGTTAGCTTACTTCGGTGAGTCTTTGGCCGGTTTGAATCATCACTATTCCCACGTTTGCTATCAGCGTACATTCGACCCCTGACACAGAGTATGCCATTCAAGCTTGGAGTCCATGGCTTCAAAGTGATCGCAGGATTCTTGTGCGTCCACAGTGCAACCACCAAGATGTTCAAGGGATTGCATTACCTGACATATGAGGAGAGATTGCGATCATTGGGACTATATTCTGCTCAGTACCACCGAAATCGAGGAAACTTGATTTTGACGTATCAAATACTGAAGAACCCAAACCATCCGTGTCGATCGCTTCTCATGTTATCGAACAATGTACACCTAAGGGGACACCGTTTCAAACTACNGGTATTGTTGTTCAAGAGGATTTAAGCTGCTCCAACAACTGTGCTAAGGCTTTGTCTGCTGCTATGAAGAATGTTAGCTTACTTCGGTGAGTCTTTGGCCGGTTTGAATCATCACTATTCCCACGTTTGCTATCAGCGTACATTCGACCCCTGACACAGAGTATGCCATTCAAGCTTGGAGTCCATGGCTTCAAAGTGATCGCAGGATTCTTGTGCGTCCACAGTGCAACCACCAAGATGTTCAAGGGATTGCATTACCTGACATATGAGGAGAGATTGCGATCATTGGGACTATATTCTGCTCAGTACCACCGAAATCGAGGAAACTTGATTTTGACGTATCAAATACTGAAGAACCCAAACCATCCGTGTCGATCGCTTCTCATGTTATCGAACAATGTACACCTAAGGGGACACCGTTTCAAACTACCGATTCCAAAGTCTCGACTGGATTGCCGGCGCCAGAGTATGCAGCTCTTAGAACGCCCTTCCATCTCATGTCGTTTGTGCACCCACTATTGAATCTTGCAAGCAGAGACTTGATGAAACCTTGGCTCACCTCACAATTCGTACACCACTAAAAGCAAACGGAAATTCACTGTAGCCTACATTGTCTATCATCTTCTAACCGGAACTCTATGTGACTCCTTTTACGATGTGTAACGATTCATATGTGTAAATATCCTATTGGACAAGAGAAGCACGAACTTGTAAGTTATTCCCTTAATTATACTTTGACTTTGACTTTGACCCCATGACTTTCGATTAAACTGGGAGTAGGGTTATAGTTCACTAGTTAGCGGGGTCATTACGACGGTCATCTATGTATGAACGATTTTTGGAGTGTTGCTTGGTTAAACGTTCGTTGGAGCAGAATGACCCGTGGTTCAGATATGTGATTTACCAAAAAGATAATGTACCTTATGTGTGTATTGTCCGATCCTGAGGTTGCATCTTTTGCCAAGGCATTAGTTTTGCTTTGACGTTTTCAGTGGTAAATATTATTTTAGTCGGCGTAGGATATGGTAGATGATGCAACATGGGGATGAGCTGTAGACCTTCAACATTTGGTGCAGTAAAATCTTTAGAATGCTGAGTCTTCTGCACTTCAGCTGCTTATGCTGGAGTGACTGCAGCTTTCCCAGCTCAGCTTAATGTTGACATATCAATTTAGACTTTCCGAATTTAGTTAACGTGATTATACAGTAACTTACGTTTGAGATAAATCTCTGTGGTAGCGCCTCTTGGTACACCCGCTTATCCTCACGAATCAACTTGGTGCAGCGGTTCCCCAGCATAAGATAAGTATTTCAAGTGACAAAATACGGAAAGTGTTTATAATCTCTCTAGTATAGATCTTTCGGAAATATCCATGTTCTCGTGTGGTTTCGAATAGGTGAATTTCGGACACTGGATTTAACTACTCTGGTCTCAGTCACAGGTGTTGTTAGGTTTGTAAGACACCAACGTCTTTCACCAGGTAATGTCACTTTTGATCCATTTTACTCAAAACTTTCGATTCCTCGATATGTTTGAGAAGCCGCAGCCAGAAAAAAATGCAGTTCAATGTTTTCCCATCACAACTAGCCAATTGAATCCAAGTTTATCCTATCATAAAGAACAATGGAAACACGTCCCGCAATTAAACATGAGGAATAGTGTTTGTTATGGTTAAAGGTGAAACAAATCGTGTACGACTAGACGGAAAAATGCTTCTGAAAAAGTTGACTAAATAATAAATTAAAATACTCTAATGGTAATTTTTCAGGGGAATGCAAACGGCAGTAATCATTTCTGATATGGAAATTTAGCAGTTAAGACGGTAATTTTCAAGCTCATTTATCCAGGCATGACACTAATCAGAATGTTATAGAGGTGTACTAACCTACCTATTACCTATTTTCTGACGCGGGCCTTTGGATTTTACCGTCCAATATATAAAATCATTGGGCTCTGATTTACACAACCACAGTGAAATGGACTTGATCTGCCATTGGGTCCTTCGTTGCTTTAGAAACCATGTGCACTTTTAATCATAAATTCTGTGCGATATTTAACTTTTAGCAGCAATATTTTTCCATGAGTGCTCAATGGAACTTTCAGATTATGGTTTACTTTGCTTTTTAACGCACGTATCTCTTTAACCCCAACCAATAGTGGACCTGTCTGCCAGTTTTTCGTCACAATGACATGTCCCGGTCACATCGACCAACTAGACACGTTCCCCTGCCGTTGTTAGTCGCCCACAAAGCTCCGTACCGCCTGCAATAACAGGAGCCAAGGGACATTTTGTCATGTATTTCTGTCTGCTGCGCTGCACAGGGAAAGCCAAAAGTATGTTTCCATTAAAGGACACTGCAGTTTTGATCAAGCGTCTTCAAGGTTGAAACTTCTGAATTGTAGGAAAACACCAGTTACTAAAAAAGATCACTACTGGGGAAATGAAACCGGTTTACGCATTACTACCTTGCAAGGGCGACACAACTGCCGAGATGGTGATACGTAAAGTGAGTACAGTTGTAGAAAGAGCATTTCCCGCATCAAAACTGTGCAATGTATTTATCTCCTGTCCACTTCTATACTATCAACTCAAGGATAAATTGCCCGGTTCTGTCGTCTCTTTCTGTCTGTACTTATTTACGTATTCCTTTGGGACAAAATACATTGGCCAGACGGACAGACGTTTCTTTGAACGAGTCCGTGAGCACCACCCGGTCTGGTTTATTATTGGAGTAATTAAGACTAGCAACAGCTCAATCGTTTCACACCTAGTGAAATCAAACCACGTAGTAAATGTGGCTGAGGTCTTTTGACCCCTGTGATTAGTTCGCATCTGTCGATCTAAAAAGATAAAGAGTCCCATGTTAGCCACAGTGGAAGCGATCGGAATCCGCTTATATAAGCCCCCTCCCCCGCTGTGCTAGCAAAAGTAATTCATAGGAACCATTGGTCTTCTATGGCCATACCTCCACCCACCCATAATGACCCGAACGAGTGCTCATGTGTGCGGACCAGAGTGTTATAAACATCCGGTCATGGAGCTGGAATATTGATTATTTATTTTCCATCTTGTCATGATTTCTCCCTCCCACTAAACAATTTATTAGAAATTGTGATGTATTAGCCTGAAGAAGAATTAAAGCAAACGAGCTTGTTCACTATTCTGTGTTTTCGTACAATGTGTAATGATCGTATATTGAAAAAAATACTGAATTTCATCTTCTTTTGGCAAATCAAGTTGTAACAGAGAGAAAACTATCTATAGAAAGCTAAAAGAATGTCCTAGAAAACATCGACTTGGATGGCAGGTTAGATAAAGAAAATGATCGGTTTCAGACACCTGCATTCTAGCAGTCAGCGGTGGAAATATGTGTGCCCTGTGTGGTAATACGGCACAAATAAAAGATGTAACAAGGAGATGTGGATATTCACTAGTTGGCTTCTTGATGCTCCAAAAAAAAGTTCGCTTTATGATAACATTCATGAATAAGTTGCTAAAGTAGACAACGTTTCCATTTACCAAATGGATTAAACAGTACTGGTTCACAAACGTGCACGTGGTGTCATAACATACAGAAATAACGATTAGTGTTGATCAAGCGAACAAGATTTTTTTGTATTCTGTCACTTTTATCAGCTCTTCACCCAAGCAGTGCAAACCTGAGCACTTGAGCAATTACAGGACCATTATTTTTGATTATATTATTCCAGTGACTATTTTAACGGTTACACATATTTTCTACCCCGCTTTACTGAACTATGTAGACACTTCCTTTTCAATCATCTGTGATGAATTTAATCGGTTTGATTTCACTTTCTTGACCAACATTAAACTGCAAAAAGTTTCTGTCTTGCAGAACTGACTAGAGGCTTCTCTCAATCTGTGTTCATTTAACGATCCAGACAAATTTTTTGAGCGTTGCATTCCCCCTATTGGGACTTATGATTACGCGATACTAAAACCACGTTCCTGGGCGTCAATGTAAGCCCGAAAACGTCATTATACATATATTAGGCATATAAGTAGAGACAGTCTTATCACTCTATTTGGGCATAATGACCCCTCAGTTGTTTGTGAAACCCCGAAGTTTTGCTATGATGATCGCTGCCCGTACGTTCAGGTCCTTTTTAATCTCCCACAATTAACCAACAATTTCGGGGAAAAGAACATCTTTTTAAAGCCTTAACATACACCTTGTTGTGGGACATCTAGAGGACTATCAAGGTGGAAATACGAAGACCAGACGCTGCTTATCTACGCGGAGTTTTGGCAAGCTGGTACTGTAGCGATACATAAAATTGTTGTTAGAGTTTTGCATTCTCAAGTACGAATATTAATTAGTCATTTCAGCGTCCCTCTACCTTGATTTTACAGACCTGATCAATATGTGCCGTACAGAGCAACGTATTCCGGACTGCGGAAAAGTATGTTCTATCACGCCAGTATCCAGTAATGGAGTTTCAATTCCACGTGATTTCTTAAGTCGTTTTTTTGAAAGTTCTAGACAGGATTTCAGTACAAAATATGCCCCCCCATCAGCGAGACATTTATATTCTTACTCCATTTTCCCATCGAAGCTCCGTGTCAACTTTCGATTCACTGGAAGCCCTTAATCATTATGTTTCCTCTTATTTGAATCGCAAATCCAAAGCTATTTCACCTTGTTTCCTCGGCGATAGTGACGCCTTGTACTGTGCCGATAGGTCAAAACTTGAAGCACCATTAGAGACGGTTCTTCGGCTAATCTATTATTTCAACCATCACCTATAGTTTACCGAATATCGGAGTCACAACTCTTCACTTTTACCTCTTAATCAAGAAGTTCCTCTAAGCACTATTATGACTCATTGTTATCAGCTAGGCTGTTTTTAAACTGTTTTCTCATTTAATATGCAGATGATGTGGTATGACATGACGTTTCAAAATTCCTTCATTTACCCAAAACTGATGTAAAACGTTTCAGTGCTCACCGACTGGTCTTCATATCTCAATATTAATATGAATCCTTTCAAGTGTACACAGGTTTTATTTTCTTTGCTCGGATATGAGAGATCCAATATTTTATTGAACTTTTGCCAGTACTTTGTTATCAATGGAGAACAGAATTCCCAGAATGCGCACCGTCAACTATTTCCGAGACACCGTTTCCTGTAATTTGTCTTGTTCTCCTCAAGTCCTCGAGAAATTTCACAAAGTTGGAAAGCTCACTTTTTGTTGTCTGTTTCAAAATGCTATC
Source organism: Echinostoma caproni (assembly GCA_900618425.1). NCBI lineage: Eukaryota > Metazoa > Platyhelminthes > Trematoda > Plagiorchiida > Echinostomatidae > Echinostoma > Echinostoma caproni. The sequence goes on from UZAN01041863.1 coordinate 28,367, forward strand.
TATCTACCTCAACCAATTGAACAAAACATTTTGCATTCTCTTGCATCCTTCTCCACTGTCTTTGGGCTTCCTTAGTTATCTTTACCGGTTTTTTATCAGAGACTTCAAACTTTGCATATATCAAACAGTGACACAACGCCATATTTCGCAAACTTATTGCGCAGTTTATAAGTTCCCAGTTCTCAACTGTTTGCAGGAAACTTTTCGACAGGATACTACGAAAACCATCTCAATCCGTTCACTCTCATCTTAGCACCGTACATCTTTCATTTACTCCAACTATAAGCACAAAGCAGCACATGCATGCCCTCGGTGATACCGTACGGTGCACTTTTGATTCATCAGCAAATAATCTTGAACCCACGACAGAGTTGTTTCCTTGTTTGCACTGGGTTTTACCAAAAGCTTACTTTCCATTCCGCCCCAACCAGGGGCACGCTTGAACTTCAAATAGATCATGTTTATTGATTTGTTTGTGTGCATACGCAAGTTTGTTGAATAGGAAAAGAGGTGGGGTGCTGTCTCAGTCGTAAATATGATGAGCAGATTAAGTCACGTATTTCACATGCCTCTTGTTGATCGAAATTGCCTCACTATGTGTGTTTATGTGGAGATGGGACACCACAAGTGGAGGGCACAAAAAGCACAAGCAAGGAGTCAGATGAGGTTTTAACTTATAGCCTAGACTATTACCCCTGACAGTAAACAAATACGTTTGGATCGAATAGGAGGAACTTATTAAATAACATGACACACAAGTGAGAATTTGCGATAACGCATGTTTCAAAGTCGCGTGAGGATGACAGTGAATTGTGAGCTCGATCAATCGCGAATGAACCGGAATGAATAGTGTCCATTCGCCGAGTGGTTAACTGTTGCTGTATTGGGGCTATAAAGGAATATTCACGTCTAGCGGAGTTCCACCTATTAACACAAATCACGTCAAACAAATACAAGTTACATTTGTATGTCACTTCTCTCAAACAGAACGGCATGCACGAATTCACACAAAACAAAAATAGAGCTATTCATCGGCAAACGAAAATGGATCACCAATTGTGAATTATTTAATCCGGAATTTGTCCAAACACGGTAGTGAACTATACATGGTTCATACAATCGTGATGTACGGCGACCGATTTAGGCTGGATGTGATTGTATTTCTCTGCAGGGAACAGGAAGGCAAAGTTGGATCACGCGTCAGAAGTATCCCTTAAAAGTACACTTCCCTGAGGCGGTGGTAGAAAACAAAGAATACGAGGTACAGTTGCGTTTTCTGTTGTGCTTAGAACAATGCGGTGCACTGGATTTTTCAACCTATCTAACGTATATCTGGATAACAGATGCTATGCTTGGAGAACGTTCCTCTTCATCCTAATCACAGTACACAATTGATTCGGAGTTGCTGACCAAAAATGCGAATCCGAAGTTGATTATGACAAACGAAATGAACAGGCATCTTTCACACGTGATCAGAATAGCAATTGAAAACATAATAGCATCCAATTGAAGTTGATCAGAGAAAATTAAAACCTGAATGATATAAACACTTGTCATCCGTTGAACACTGTGGTATTACGTTCACAATCACATGAGTTGAGTAAAATTTTAAAATGTATCCGGGATTTATTAAACTTAATTATTCTCACAGTTTGTATATCGATTGCGAAAAGTTCAGTAGCCTCGGTGGGATTCAAACCCATGAATGGACGCCGCCTAAGCTTTGTACGAGCACGCTCTACGAGCTGAGCGACGAGGCCACACCGAGCGTAAGTTGCGTCCATGCATGGATTCGAATCCCACCCAGGCTACTGAACGTTTCACAATCGACATACAAACTTCCAATCTGTCAAACCACAATTGGAACAATCTTCTCAAAGTCCCAGTTGTACAAAGAATGAAATACTGTCATCAATTATTGTGTAAACAATAAGAAAGCAGACAGTGCCCACGATTTATGGCAGCAACCCACAGCTTACTGTTATTTCGTAGAATTATCCAAGCGGATCATGAAAACATGCATTAATCCTCTCAGATTACTTTTGTTCACACTGGATACATTGTAGCCACAGTGGAACTCAGTACATCAAAGCCAGTTACACGGTGTGATCATTACCGCTAAAATGGGGTATTGTTCATTCGAGCAATTCTTCAATGCGAGATAATCCGGTTTCCTTGGAACAAGCCAAATGCTTACATACAGATCGTTAGCAAACACAAGATGCCAGTAACTCCAGATATGGTCAAGGGACTTATTGGCTGGTGTTTATTCAGATAAAGGTAGAAACCTGTGAAAGGAAATGGGATGTATCAATCCCACATCCCACTGGTTTCGGTACGTCTCGGTGATAGTAAGGTGTTTTAGACGACAGAATTAATGTTCTCTCACGTGGAATATAGTGTCGCATGCTTGAGAATAACAGTTCTGAATCTGTTAAATAAACCAAATTTAAAGAATTGGGATGGGTATTCAAGTGACTCATAATCAATGAGGAATCTCTGGGAAACCGCCAACAGCCTCTTCATTTAGTCGGCTACCAAGAGTACTCGCTTTACATTCAATGTGAACCACTGTCCAACTTTCATTGTTTTTTAAATACCTTCGATGAATTCAAGAGTTAAACAATTCTGGTATCATACCTCTACGTTGGTCTGTTTACAAAGTAATGTAAATTGCTGGACTCTTTTTTTGTCTCTCTATAAGTAAAACAAACGACCTTACACCCTTTAGGGTAAATTATACATTATATTATTTATTACATTGTTCAGCATCAAAACTAGGTTTGCAACATTGGTAAAAAAGTGCAAGTTTGATTATTGATGAGCTCCCTAGCACTAACTTGTAAAAAGGCTCCATTGACGTTCATATTTGGGTATTTATAAAGCACATACTTCGTCAACTGATTGTTATTGAATGGTCTCCTTTTATTTAGGCAGGCACTTCGTAGCACGAAACCAGACAAAATTTAACAAAAAACAATTGCTTTCCGGAGATGTGTTTTCAAACCCCAGATCCTAAAACCGTTTCTTCTCGTCTGATGCAATGCAGAAATGTTTATTGGAAATAGCAGAAATCTGAGTTGAGTGTAATGGACGTGAGCACCTTGAGGTTGCAGTTTAAAAATTGGCGCAACGAACACAATTTCTTTACTGTTCTTAGCTGAATTTGCATAGTTGGGCACTGTATGGAGGTTATCTGTAGTTTCGGAAGTAGGAAGTAGGAAGTAGGAACTGTGAATAAATTTCAGTCATTACTGCTTATTGAAAAATATCTCATACAGACGCGTAATTCGCTATTGTTACGATTAGTAGAATTGATTCACCAACGGACTGGTTCTCAAAGAGCTATCCAATAAATTTACCCGCTGTTGCAAATGTGACGAAAAAATATATACTTCCTTGGTAGAACAATATGAATGCAAAGAATGAGACGGCAAGGTTAGCGGCTTTCTTGCTTGAAGGTAAGTGCTGAAACGGCTGACCAGGACATCACTTCTATTCATCTACTTTCTATCCACTTCACTGAATTAGCCTCCACATTTCAACTCACGCACTGTACATTGGTGGTGCATATGTATTGCGGACGTACACCTAGCTGTCGCAGGGCAGCGAAGTGGACTGAGTTGGGCGACAGGATGTTTCCTAACTCGTATTCTCGCGGCTGGAAACGATACGAGGCTTCACGGGTGACGAACCACGGCGGGGAACGGCGGCATGGAGGTGGCACACGGGTTGGCGAGGAAATACTAGCTGACAGGTCCTTCTCCGGTCTGCGTCAAAGTTAAACCTGTAAGGCAAAGTAAATAAAACGCCATCAATNAATTACAGGTTTAATGAAATAGAAGCACTCACGATCAAATATTACTTGCGCAATTGACAAGCGTTACACACCAGGTACCATTATTACGAGGAAAATGATCTGTGTAACATGCCTTCAAATTCATCAGTTTGCTTTTGTTACCACTGCATTATAGCGTTTGACCTTGGCAATCAAATTTAAATCACAAATGGCGAAACAGATTCACGGACATATTCATTATGATAGTGTAGAATGATTAAGTGGACGTGATGAGTCAGGGAGATCTCTAACCAGTTGATTTTACGTACATGCACCAGAGCGCAGAGAGCAGACATTTATAAATACAACGCGGCCTGTCCGTCACACAATCGTCCACATAAAGCCTTCAATCCACTGATTAATTGGGAGAATATCGGTCGTGAGTTTTCACAAAGTCATTTAAAATTATAACTTTTCAAACGTGATTATTACCATGTCAACTTTAATCAAAATATCGCGTGTTCTTTTTACAATTACCAAACGTGTTTCAATCGACGCTCGTCTGTGTATTTCACGGGGTATATGGTGTGAGGTGTAGGAAGATACGATAAACAATCAATGTGTATAGTTACTGAAAAACATTAAACAACAGAAACATTTAACAACGGATATCGTCGCACTATGGAGACACTAGGGAAAAAGCCCGATCTTGACCCTTCAATTACTTTTATCTTCCATCGTTATAAAAGTTTGTTGGGACACGAATGGTTTAAACAGTAATCATAAGGTGAAAGACGACTAGATTGTTTTTCTCCAGATCCTACTTTGAAAAAGAGGTGCAATCGTCAATGTGGACATGGAACCGGTTTAGACATGACACTATATGTATTAACAAATGAGCACGTCACCTGTATTGCACAAACAGTGATGCAACGAGCAAATGTGAAAATGGCAAGTAATGCACTTTGAAGTGATATACAACGTTTTTTTCTAAGTGAGCATCTAGACATTGTCCAGTATGTCTAGGGCCACTTGAAAACAACCAGTGCGTGATGAACAAGCTCGTTGCAATTATTTGTAATCATGCCGTTGCATGTTATGAAATGAATAACAACAAGAACAACAAGGGATCGGAACTTCGATTCATAGTGGTTCAGTTCTCACTACGAACGTGGGTGCGTGTATTCGTGTGAACGTCATCAGTGTCAAACTGTTAAGCCGTTACANGGTCACTGGAGTTCAAGTACTCAAATGGACACATCAAGGTGGGTTAAAGGAACTGAATGCCCTCGGCTTTGCTCGAGGTTGGGATACGATGTTTCACTGTACATGAATGTCCATATAGTGATTTTTGCACCACAGCCACTGAGTCGTGTGATTGAATGAGGTGTGAACACCACACTCGTAGTTGTCTCAATGATTTCTGCTGTGAGCCAAACCGGGTGGTGTTCACGAACGCGACTAAATAAGCACCTAGTTGTGCGACCAAAGTAGCCAATCGAAAAGTGGAATGAGTAAACACGAAATAATAGGGCAGAAAACCCGGCATTATGTATTTCAGTCGGAAATACACTCGGTTTAGATGTGAATGCGTGTTTTAAGTTAGCAGTATGGAATGTTGTTGTTAAGGAACCTGCGGGCTTTCTTTGAATAATCCCTGTCTCCATATATACATATACAGATGTTTTAGGTGGCCTGATTACCTTTGGTTTTTCTTCGTGTGCTACCACTAATAAATCAAGAAAACATTCATGGTATCTACTTAGCGCAACACACTAAGTAGGAATTGAAGTCCACTATAGATGGTGTTCACCGTGCATTTCATCTTCCCTCTTTTAACCAAAGGACGCCGGTATGTTCACGTGAAAAGGGATAAAATAATAGAAATTCGTGTACTGTCTATTTCACGCATTTTTTTTTCTAGACTTCGATAACTGGATAAACCTATCACTGAGGCGGATTATGAATACACCGTGAAACTCTAGACTGTTGTCCCTTCCTTTGTGCAAGGTGACTGGTCGTTAAAGTAGTCTGTTTAAAATACAGTTTATTAGCACCAAAATGAAATTCATACTTGAGTGAAATCGGAGCGATCGCTTCAAAGCACGGAGGCAGTCACACAATAGCGTTAGCGCCATTCTGATCAAGAATTTGGACGTGATATGAATAGTGATTCTCGAATATTTTACTGACATTTATTGCTGATTAGGACTAGATGGAGGATGTCCTCCTTTTGTGGACAATAATCTCTGAGTTCGACGGAATTACTGAAACATTTTCATCTCCCAGATTTTTCATGGAGGTTCAATGGTGATGCTATTGTGTTGTGTTTCCATCCCGTGGCTTCGATGATCCTCCCGGGAGCAATTTTTAGCAGCAGAAGAAGTCGACCAGTTGATATAAAAACAATCATGGTTGAGAATGCATGCAACACAAAACGAATCCGATTCGTTGCACAGGTAACAAAACGTCAAGGTTGTCCTACAAACTATACAAAACCCACTTTGGACAAAAGATTGAGTTGCCGGTTTCACAATACAAAGAGAGCATTTATTTAACGAAAAAAACACTATACATACTGTGATTCATCAAATAGCCGATAAATGACCAGAATGAGTTTGTTGAATACATTGATTTTGGGCAATACATAACAATATTTCCAAATATTTTTCGGTGGGAGAATCTTATATACCAAAAGGGAGTTGGAGAAGATCAATGGGCTTTACAAATACCTAAACCTGGCACCTAAGATTTGTGCTTTTGACAAAAAAGGTCTTTTTCAGAGATAATTTAGCATTAGGCACAGTATTATGTGAGTTAGTTCTCCGTGATCAAAGGTTCTTGATCTTGACAATCTGAGGCTGCTGTTGAGGCTTCTTACAATATTTTGTACAAACCCTCCTCTAATTTGTTGTAGTTGTTAACCTAATGTTTTACACACATCGGATCGGTTTGCAAAAAATTAATATTGAGCAAACCTTCCTTCTTCTAACAATTTTTAATCCATCTACACGCTACTAAAATTAAATGGCACCTAAATACTTTGGTTCGAAATTGCGCAACCAGACGCATCCTCTCCTAAACAGTAGCGGATCGTAGTGGGCATAAAATCCATCGCTTTCGTTGATCGCACGTAACCCATATTGATCGCTCAACGGGTCATTCAACACTCAAACAATTACCTATATGTCGGTTTTCCGCTGTTATTACCAGTGTGGGTGTTCTTCAAAGTATGCCGCTCTGGCTGTGGTTTACTACTCCTTTCCCAGCGAATCCAGGTCACATAATATTTGTTGAATAACATTTCACAATCTTTCACATATATCAACTGAGGGGTTACTCATAGAAATTATTCCGAAAGCTGATTTTAGAAACTGTTCCGTGACCTTCAATGCATACTTTAGTTTATTTCCATGAAGTTTTCCGTTTAGTTGTGGATTGCCTTTGATATCTCTTGAAAACGTTCTCCTTTAATCTCAAAATGTTTTGACCTGGTAACATTTTTTGGGGATTTTTTGGCATGATCAAGATTCACCTCTGTAAGAATATCCGAAAAAACCAAGGGATTTAAAGATTCCATGCTCAGTTGCACCTCTAGTTACTCAATGAAAATACTCAGGAACAGACCTTGTTTTTTAATGCATCACCAAATAAAAATCTCCCAGATATTATGAGCAACGTTTGAACAACTGTAAAAGAAGGAAAAAACCAAGGATATTCCGAGTGAAAAGAACAAAAATGCTGTCGGTTTTGTTGCTGGTGTTGCTGTTGTTTTTGTTGTTTTTGTTATAGTTTCATCAGAAATTTCTCCCATAAGGTCAATATTGCGATACTTCATTTGGATTGGTCATCACAGGGTCTCGCTCCACCAATCAGCGTCGACTATGGTGAACTAACTGATTCTATCAATTGAATATACGTCATAGACCGAAAATAACTTACTCCGGCGCATTCGATCCCGCGGAACCGTCACCCATTTAGAAAATAAAACACAAGATTTGGCAGTTAACGTTTCGACCAAATTGGACATAAATATCTTTTTAATTTATTCTACATGTGCATTCAAATGGCTGGATTTTGACTAATCGAGTAAGTCACAATGAAATATACTTTTATTGGTGATGAAGAGGCCTTCACAATATTCTTCAAACACAAACCGGAGTCGAATAAAAAAATCTAGCATAAGGAACTGCATTACTGTTCTTGTATGGCATCAATGAGCGTCGCGCTTGAAAATATTCCAAACAACTATTGCCCTGGTCCTCTCTCAGTATATTCATTAGATTATAAAATTAAATTCGTGTCATTCTAATTTGAAATTAATGGGAAAGTAAGAGATTGATTTGCAAAATGACGAGTGCGATGTTACCCACAAAATAAAGACCTGAAGTCGTCTGAACAGATGGATAGGAAATTTTGAGCATCTTTAAGCAATTAGAAGAAATCGAAATTGAAACATATTCTAAATTTCACTTCGCCCTAATGAGACGATCAGCAAATTCAAAATAATGAACAGCCATTCCTTTTTCAAAAGCCGTAGTTTTGCACCGAGTACGTTTCTCTTTCTTCACCAGGAATACCCACAAATGCCTGTTCCCCTTTGTCCACTAGTTCATCACAATTGCGCTACACTATGTCTGTTCTTCATGGTCCATACGTGATGACAAAACATTCGATGTTTGTTGACACTGTACTGGCTTCACACAATTCACACCTCACTCTAGTTCACTGGTAGGGGTAGTCTTAGATTGAACATAAAGAAACAAGTGTAGCACTAATGAAGCAATGAATTCTGCAGTTGTGGATTTTCAAATGGTATCTAGTATTTTGCATTTGTGAACTGTATTCGAAATAGGAATTTAAGTACTTTATTCAATTTTTTCCCTAAAAACAACCTTCCTCCAGACATATGCGTTTAAATTTATTCAATTAGTTCAGTTCATATTGAAATATTCCGTTTTTTATAAAAATTCGTTGTAAATGCATGCACATTTGTGGAAAGGTGTGTTCTTGCTTAAACGTTCCAATTGCCTCTGTAGTTTTCCAAAATACACTTCATTATACAACAATTGTTTGATTTGCTGAACCAAGCAGTTTTTTCGTTAGAGATGTAACAGATAAACTATAAATCTCCTTTTGGAACAGATCTTGCCAACTAATCTTTGAAGCGTTGTTTTGCTCTCTACTGCTATTTTTTCTGTCTCTTAAAAAGCTCTTGGTATCAATTCCAAAAACATAATCTGTTTTGGTAGGAAACAGTCCATAAATGTGATGTTTGTACAATCAGCATGCCTGCTGCAAATATATTTTGCCTGTCTGATACCATATTCCTACAAACTGTGAATTTACTCCGCACAGTATCCTAGAAGTTTACGACTCATTTCAACCAGAACGACTCACCCTGGATAGCTCGTCAATGGGGTTAATGTATCTAAACACGTTCTCACACAGCGTTCCCCGATTGACACCGGAAACGAACTAGAACATAAGCGAACTTCGTCTGATGGAATCCATCAAGCATTCATCCGCTCTCGCTCTATCTCTCTCTCTCTCTCTGGATCCACAAACATGGGAACTTCCTCATTGATTGATGAAATAAGAATACAACGTTTTTTTCAGTTTTGTCAAATGAAAGCGAATGAATTTCACGCTTGACTGATTGATTCCCCGCTGACCTGCTCACAGACCGGGTCGAGCGTAAATTTCTGGGAAAGTAACAGATTTGACTTGTCAGCAGGAGTTAACCGCTTGCAACAGATTGATACGTTCATTTGCGATGCATGAATGAACAACATTTAAAATTTAGCAACATAAAGTGGATCACTTTTTGGTGAATTAATATATTAGACATAATTAAGTGCATAACTAATTTATAAATAGATGGAGTAGAATCAAAAATACAACCGAATAATGTTATATTATCGCAGCTTGAGTTAGTAGGCGCCTTAATGAGGCACATTAATGCTAACTGCAAATTGCTGGACACATCAGTTTTCATTGAAAGCATTCGTTGATCACGAATTGGGTTGAGCCAAATGCATGAAATGAATTGGCATTTAACCACCAGTCCCATGACGGCAATACACTGCCTGGTTGGAATCCGATAAAACATTTGTTATGGTTGCGGTAATAAATACATATTACTCCGCACCAATCATGTTATTTGGATATGATACACATATTCCAGACTAAGATTGTGTTTAACTTAATGAAACTACAATATTTTGTCTTACACCTGACCGAAAAGATGTATATCCTTATTTGTTTAGACATTGGTTGAGGCTACCAACAGATCTCCAGGTTTATTAAATTTCTTGCCTGGCTGAAGAAAGTAGAATTCATTTTAATTACGGAATAGCGTTTTGATTTAAAATAAACATTTCCCTTTGGTTTGTTAAGCTAACAGCGAGTTCTCTAGGAGTTTATTTATAGTTGGTACATTTTAGTTTTTGCACACTACCGAGAGTGTCATTTTCAAAGGACTGTTTTGCCATCTCACTCGGTTCAGATGGGAAACAATTAAAATACGTCGTTGTCTCCCGAATATCAATTTAAAATTTAGGGTTAATTTCGGAATTAGTTTGTTGAAAAGGAAATCTAATCTTCTTTCAAATGATATTCACAGGTTAGAGTTGAATTATTTTATAAAAGTATACTTTCAAGTTGCTGTTGTAGCTTCAAACGACTGGTATGTGAATGCGTCGGGATACAATGAAAACGTCCACGAAAACCTTTTCTGTGAGCCCAATGACTCTCTGAACCTAGAGCAGGGGTTCCCCATTTTGGAAGGAAACTAACGGCAAGCGACATTGAGAAACGTTTTGGAGCACAGTCGTTACAGTTAAATTAAAATGCGTTAGTGTAAGTACCATGTTTCCAAAATAAATCTTTTCTCCAAATTCGAAACTCAAGAATACATTAAAAGCAAGACTAACAATTCCCTATTTCTCGTTTTATGTTTTCGGCTTTGTAGCTGATAAATCAGTGTCCATCATCCACAATTACGGAGCATCGAACCACGTTTTCCGGATGAATCAGACCACCGGAAAGATTTCCTGGGGCCAGTCCGATGACAATGATGTGGACTACAGCTACATCATAGCCTGTGGTTATGTATTTGTCCAAACAGCTATTTGTGCCGTGGGATTTGTACTCAACGTGATCAATTTTCTAGTATTTGTGCAGCCAACCTTTACCGCACCCACTTATATCATGATGACATTCCTTTCATTGGCTGATGCAGCAACCTTGGGGTTCCGAATTCCCCAAGGCTATGTATTGTAAGTCCATTTAGCGTTTTACTTTACAAACATTGACTATTTCTAATTTACTGGTTTCTACGATTAATCCTTGTTTTTATTCTGAGTTGTTATTGGCTTCAATTGTTTATAGACAGCTCTTTGGAGTACAAAACAAATAGAACACAGATTGATAAAGAAGCTAAATACAGGAACGACTAGGTCACTCACCACAGCTCTGGTCCCACATCCAGGTGAAACAACTCAATGTGAATGTGGCCGACGCATTCTGACCCCTGTTAGGGACTTACGGTCGACTATCCCTGGCAGTTCACTCTCACATGCTTGCCACAGTGGAGCGGTAGGAATTCGACTGCACCATTCTCCTCATGTATGCCCGAAAAGATTTCATGTAGTCTATTAAACACCTATCGCTCACCCACCTTCTTATTCCCAGTAGTTTTACAATCGGATGAGCTAACCAACAAGTGTGCGATCAATGCGAATCTGTTGTCCGGTCCCATGATAAAATTATCGCTGGATAATCTATAATTTTCAATGTTTCTTTCACAAAAGCAAGTTTAATTTTTCTGTTGATATATATTCAGAACAATAGATTGAAATATTGATAATGATGTATTGGTAGACTATCACTGAAGACGAGATTGTTCGAGACTGCATTCTACTGCCCGCAGAATTGAGCGTATTCTGTCGTACTTTCCACATATTAAACTGCAACTTTCCACGGAAATTGTTTTTGGGCATGAAATTTGCATGTTCTAACTATTATGTTTGCAATTTGCCTCAAATTCAACTTACTCGAGATTACCGATAGTACAAGATACAATGGCATTGATGCCTTTCGTTGCAACGGCCTATGTTTCAACACTTCGTTCTGTCAAAAAAATAACGATTGATTTTATTATGATTTTCTAATTAAGGTACTGCATAATGAGAATGCATTGAAATGTCACGTGATGAAATCCGAAATAACATTTCCAAGACCCACTTATCCAGAACGATGTTTTTGTGTAACGTTCTCCGGTGACCTACATTTGTTTGCTTAGAGCTTCAGTTAGATTATGATCTCTATTGAAAGACCAACTCGGGTTTCATCAACAGCCAACTGATCTTAGTTAAAATTGTGATTCATATAGGCCAACAGAAAACGTCTTTATTGTCCAACTGAAGCGTCAGCACTTGGCTGAATACTTCGTACGTTTCACAAGGTAACAAATATCTGGGGAAATTGGTATATTCGCTATTATTTCGACTAATTTGTTTCAAAATCCTTTCTTAAGAAGTCAAAAGCTTCATCGATGAACATAACCCGTAACGAAACATGCTTTCAATCATCAATCATACTGGTCATTCTCCCTGGCACTGATCCTGGATCACGCTGGCCATAATATTCCATTTTTAGCATACTTGTCATCAAACACGTTTTTCACAACCGATTGACCAATTTCAACCCTAAGCGTTCTTTCATCCTTTTATCCTGGAGTCTGTTTACTCACTGCTGTTTGAGACGATTTCCGTTTTAGACTCAACGCCCTACTCATCCTTATCTCTTATAATTAACTCAGTATTTCAGGTTGCACAGAAAAAGTGATAATAAAAGAAAGCTTTTTTATCTTCTTGGAAATTTTCATCTTGTGCTCTGTCTCGCTGTAATCAGTTCTTACTTTCCTAGGATGCGCTAGCCTTCTTCAGTTACTGAAACATGTATTATTTTCAATCAAACCATCAGTTGGTTTGTTGCACCGGAACGATTAGCATTTGTCCGCTGTCAATTTCTCATATTTTTGCTCCGCATCTGTACTCATTTTCAGGCTTGCTTACTTCTGCACGTGTTCTACATTCACCAACTGGGTTTTTTCGCCGAATCCTATCAGTGGCCCGGTTGTAAACCTGTGGTATTTAGCTGTAGGAATGCGAAGCAAAATAGTACACTATTGTCTCTGTTCGTACATGTTTATGAAGGGTTAGCTAACTGTCGCTTGAGCTGGCTCTTCCCTATTTAGGTCGATGTAACATATCATGTCCTGTCGACTAACTCACAATTTAGCCCAACCTAACGGGACCTTATGCCGGTCGTCCCTTCAAGTTCCAGGGCTTCGTTTGCCGTTTTCCATGAATGAATAGTACTTTCTCATGACAATAAGGTAATCACACCAAAGCTGTTTGACTAGTGTAGAACCTTTAAGACAGCAGCGTGTGAGATCAGCGTTGACTTCTGCTTTTGCTGCTACGTTTAGTCGTCTGACTTGGGGTTTTGCGGTACACACGGAATGTGGGACTCAAACCCAGCACACTGAATTAAGCTCACTAAACCTGATGACAGCTTACCAACCTTGTACCCCTGCATATTCCGCCTGATGTAACTGCGTTTGTACCTCATCCACTGACCGCATCTTAAAATGCATTTACATGAAAAACAGAAATAAATCCTGCTAAGTTTCTTACCTTACTGCATTTTCACCGCGATCATATGTACTTCGGTTTATCAAGCCAGTGATTTACTTTTGTAGTTTCGACAATTTTTCGGGGTAAGGGGCGGAAATTCACTTATCGTGATTGTTAAACAACTGAATATGCTTCTTCCGGTGTACCAAAGCAATTGTGTGGTTCACCCTAACTTTAGAAAACCGTGTTGCTAAGACAACATTTTAGTTTTTCAATAAAATTCCAATCTTTGAATATACATTACTGGATGGTACATACATTTTGAAACCGTCATTTGGTAGTGCTGCGACCGACTTATTTCACTATATTAGTAACAATTTATCTTTCAATAATCTGTCTTAATGGAAATATTTTACATGTAAGATATTGCCATCTACTTATTTCGTTATTAGTTGCACAAATCGTATGGCTCATCTGCTACTAACATAGAAAACGTTTTGCTGATTGAAACAAAATGTTGACTAAGAAAGTATTTAACACTAAA
>UZAN01041863.1:43049-54039 GCA_900618425.1 Echinostoma caproni
AGTTCTCCGACTAACATCATGATAGATGCAATTTACAAAGTAGGCCTAGTTCTGGTACGGTCCAGTTACCTAAGTGCTCCATCCGGGATATGCAACAAGGACCTAAGAAAACAGTGATAATGATCATGGCAACTGATTGATGTTTATAGTATTATTATTATTTACTCTCCTTAATCGAACGGACCTCGATTGGTATTCCGACTGCGTTAGGTTCGAATACATTATTTAAAAGTGAAGCTCTCTCTAATTTGACATGGGTTGAAGATTCCATTGCTAACTGTATATATTCGGGATTCATTTGGGAATCTGCATCATGAGTTATACGAGTTCAGAATTTCAGAATTGCAATTCTTCTAATTGAATTTAATTAACTTTGCGAATGTTTTCATTGGAACTCTTTTGACCGGGCTCCTACTGCATAACTCGCCAATCTGGATAAAGGTGTCTAGTATTCCGTAGTAAACAAAGTAAATACTAACATCATAAACTTTGCTTTCATTATGCTTACGAAGCATAACTTTGGGATCAGCTACATGCACTTGCGTCTGTTTTTGTGTCATTGGTATATCACGTAGTAATGTTTTTGATTTATCTGTTCCAAATCCTTTTTACAATGTGTTTACCTAACTCTCAACTACGTGTAAACCTTTAAACGATAAAGAGAAAAGGGTTCGAGGTTAATTCGACTTAAATAAATCTATGAATCAACTAATGTAATAAAATAATAACTGAAACGATTGGGCAGTATTTCTTGCTGCTCACGGGTATCGGAACGATTCATCAAATATCGGTTGATAATAGCAAACTTATGCATTTCAAGCGAATGCAGTATAACCGTGTAGTATGATAAAGTCAGATTAGTTATTAAAAAATGGCTGATTACTCCAGAAAATGCTTGCATTTCTAAGATGACAATGTCTACCACAAAACTGTCATTTCCGATATCCTTATTAGGAGCACAAATCTGTCGCCTGGGAAATGAGATCTTTTCTGCGGACCACATTTGAAGCAACAAAAAATAAAATTCCTAATTTAGACATAAAATAGCACCCCACATCTTCCACAGGTTTATTCCTCATCATTGGAAGTATTTTTCATGCAACCCATTGAGCATTAGGGCAGTTATGAAATTCGGACAGGACCAGTTTGTCATAAACTCGTTCCACCCATATTTGTGTCCCTTTGTTAAAACGCATATTTTTGTTTAGCAGCTCATTTGAGTGCCTATCAAACTGTTGATTTCTGAAATGCTTTACATTTGCCTGAGTATGATTTGTGCCTCTGAAATTGATACTTTTTGAAAAGAAATTCCCAAAATTGTGAAATAATTGTTTTTGACCTCTGCCTCGCTTTGAACTGCATCACACTGTCCATTTGATAGAACACACTGAAAAAAATTCGTTGGAATTCAAATTACTTTTATTTACCGCGTACTTTATTCATTAAAAGGGCTCATATTTTTTAACACTACATTTTCTCTCAAAAACTAGGCCGATTGCGGAGAGATTTCGTCACCTGTAGATTTTATAAGCACGTGTGACAAAGGTTCAATCTTCCGTTTTCAGAACTCTCACTGTCACAGGCATGTGCTTCCTGGTTTATTATTAACAAATATAGGTTCAAATCATATTTAGGTGAGTTATTCAGGTGTTGTACTGTAGCCTTTTGGGTGCCAGAGTAGTCAATTCACTTGTTTCTCACCTGTGCTGTTCTGGATTCGGACCGCAGTTATGTCCGTGAACGTTCATTCAGTTTGTGATTCCAGCTAGTCATAAACATATTTAACGACACAGTGATCAGCTTTTAAAATGGGGTCTTGCGAAAGGTAAACTAAATTATATGAATTCTAATTAAGTTATTATTGTTTGTCTTCAAAATAATTTTTTGATTTCCTATTCAACCGAATGGATTGAATTTGTGCTTTCATTCATCGCTTCTTTGTCGTTATAACTTCGTATACCATAAATCAAGGTAAATCCATTCAGGTACCTTTCACTGTGATCGAAGGAGATGGCACCTAGCAGTACTTCAAAAACAAACAATTCGAACCCAACTTCTGTAAGAACACGTACACTAAACTTTCTAAACTTGATCAAAATGTATTTTTTTTTAACTTCAAAACACGCATCAGTATAGATCGTCAAACGATTACCTAGATAAGAGAATAATACAGACAGTGGATTGGGTGATCGCAGCTACGTTCAGGCTCGAGGCGGGCATCGAAAGAGTAAAGAAAGTCAATGACTGAGTCACCATAGTTTAATGACAACGATCCAGCCAATTTTAATTTTTAATTACCATGAAAATGTTGCACTGGTTCAGATTTCGATGTTTTCGGTCAAGAAAAACGAGAATATGTTCTGCGTGAAACACCCTGTTCGAAACATTGTCGGTTTACATAGGGAGAAATCAACTGAGATTAACAAGAACAATATATTCGGTAGACCTGGAGTTAGTTAGATCTTTTGGGTCATTGAGCTCAACTACAGCCTTATAAACAATCAGTGAAGCGATTGTGCTACGGTATCAATAGTCTACACATCTGCTTGGTTTTTTTTTCCCTCAATAGATATGCATTTCTAATGAAGATCGTAGTCATCCGGGTTGGGGTTAGTAGGCGTGTTCTTATTTACTTCAGCATTTGACGGGCAATAGCGTAAACTAATTTGAACCTTTAGTTTTCTCATATTATATCTCTCCAGGGATTGTTTAAAAGAGACCACAGTTATGATTTGGGAAATGAGTTCCCTTTTGCGTTCCCTTTCAATTAATGTCTATAAACACATGTTCTTTTGTTATCGCCATCTAATTAAGCTCAAATAGAGAAGAATTTAGCGTGCGTAAATAATTATGTGCAAGTCTCCTCTGAGATGATCAAAGCCATGAATTTAATTAGTTCTTGATCTTTGTTTTCCAGCTTTCCCATCATATCGGAGTACAACAGCGATGCCGTATTGTATGTGTACGTATACAGCACATATGTGGAAGTCCCTTTGACAAATATGTCGGAAAACATTAGTGCCTGGCTTACCGTCACGCTGGCAATAGAACGTTATGTAACAATGAAACACTGGTCTGTTGCAAAACGTTTCATCACACAAAGGAATACCCGATTTCTTGTGCTGGTCATTTTTCTTGTGGCCGTGGTGTTCAATACTCCATATTTTGCCACCCAAGTCATCACCTTGAGTCGAGAGAATGGAACACTGGAACTCAAAAGCGAACTGACCAGTTTCTACCACACGAACTATTACGCGATTTACACATGGCTCCGTATTGTGCTTGTACAAATAATCCCGCTGTGTTTTTTGTGCATATCGAACTGTTTACTTTTTGCGTTGGTTTCACAACACAATCAACGATTTTCACGTCATGAAAAAGCCTGCGGGGGTGGAACTCCAGTGAAGAGGAAAAGTCGCTTTCTGCGTAAAAGAAAACTGTCTACCGGGTCATTTCTGACCGCTGTGTCTGAGACTTGGGCTCTAAACAACGAACAAAATGATAACAGTTCAACCAGATTGTCCTTCTCAGTTGTACATATCAACGGAAACAACTCTGCGGTAGATGTGAGTACACCCAAAACCGATACGACCCAAACGAACATGGATAGACCTTCACAAGGAACGCTGAAACCTGAGGTTAATCAGCTGCAAGTTCCTTCCAAAAAATCACGACGCTCACGTCATCCACGTGACTCCGTTCGACGTCCATCTGCAAACGTTGACCTGACACCAAGCGAACCGGATCAGCGTTCTGGTAAATTTGAGCGATCGCAGAAAAGGAGAGCGGCTCAGAAAAAATTGACCATTCTTCTTATTGCTGTTATCCTACTGTTTTTGATTGGCCAGGTCCCACTTTCCCTGGCCTATATCCGTGTTTTTGCTGCGCTGGGCATCTGTTCCACAAACCGACTGGATCAATGTGTTGCACATCAGTTTTATCGTATGATCACAATCAATCTGTCCCATTTGGCATTTGCCCTGAACTTCTTTGTATATCTGTTTCTCAACAGGGACTTCCGTAACACCATAGTTCGACGAACGTGCCAGCCAAAATCATGCATTGCATATCCCCGAAGTCAGGCAACTTGACGGCACACACACCGTCTGCAGTGGATGCAACCTGACCGGAGTCATGACAATGTAGTTTTGAAAAACCGCCACCGATTGATATGGGAATTATCAGTGTGCTCTGGCAAACGCAGCATGGGTGCATGAAACCGCTCACCGCCATTCAAACAGCGGTTTCGCATCAACACAGAAAACCACAGTGGCATATTTTGGTCACAGTATTGCAAATATTTACAAACATGGACTCAAAATTCAGAAAATGGATAAATTTGTACATATAGGACTAAAGTAACATCAAAGCCGTTTGTACACGGTTAATCAATTGACTCATGTGATTGAGAGGTTTGATCGAAAATGATTGATGGGAAGAAACTATTATGTGGTTTGAATATATGTATATATTTTAACAAATACACTGGATTTTTACTTCGGTTTCAAAACCATGGACTCGCATTAAACGTAGATATTCTCGGAATCAAAATTCGAACACTGTAAAAATTGACCACAGTGACTGTACTCAAAAGTAGAACGATCCGGTTATTCTCTAAAGTGATGACTGTTACACAGAGGGAAATTCAATCTGGAACTAAAAGGCTTAAACACATGAAACGTTGTTTTTTAAACTATGTGACTGCAACTATCGGCGAAAAATCTGATCGTTATACTCCATCCATTTAGTGCACGAAGTCAAACGTGTAACGTTGAACGTNAGTAGACCTCAGAAATTAAACCGGGTGTATAAAAATTAAAAACGAGAGATCCTTGGAAGACTTCATTCGAAGACCCATGCCCACTATTCAAAAGACCTACCGCAACTTGAGACAAATTCGAAACAATAAACATGTTCTGGTGTATGCTGTTTCCTGCAGCACTGAGGGCTTCCGATAACCGATCCTGATATTTTAGTTATCTAAGAATTTAGAAATACAGACCGCCTTTTGTGGTTTCGAAACCTACTGCATTCTCTTAATGCGTTTTGTGCCGGCTGGATTGTGAAACGGATACATAATACATTCTTTATTAAGATATTACCTGTTATCCGTAAAATATTACTCGACTTTTACTGGAATTCGAAACATCAAACTGAGATTACTGGATTGTACATGTAGACTACATGAGGTCAGACCACTAAAGCGCGTACTATTGATATAGTAGAAAACAGATAACGTTTTACGTCGTCGATCTGTGAAATCAGATGATGCAAGCGATGGCATTTATTGCAAGTGTTTTGCATTTAATGGGTAAGTGAGCATTCTACGTTTCTTCAAGCACAAATCCGGGTGAAACGATCGTTGAAGACAACTTGGTAAAGAGCTCTACTATTATAATAAAATTGGCTGATGGACTTCAGTGAACAAAATCGCGAAGCTAATGGTGATGATGATGTGAGGGGTGAAGCAAATGTTTGCTCCCAGGGACTGGTGTTTGAATTCCACCACCACCGAATGACTTTCCTGTGGTCTGCCTGTTATACGGCACCTCTATAATAGACCACATTCCACTTCCTGGAAATCATTGCACAGTCTACAAAAAGAAGTGAAACAAACATCGACTAAAATATATCAACAAGATGATGATTATGACGACGATTTGCACAATGATTTTCGGACGATGTTTCTCACTGATTTTGTACAGCAGGGCACGGATATTTACAGGCGTCACATTTATTCAGATAAAGTAGTCAGTTATCCAGTTTCCATTGAAGATGATTAAGCGTAGGGTTTTTACCTTGATAAAGATGGAATCGAAATTTCTCCAAACAGGTTATTGATAATAATTTATGATCTAATATTGTCATGATGAAAAGACGTTTAACTTCAAAAAAATTGTTTGACATCGATTGTCCAATTGTGAGCAACAGGTGAACCTCCAAGGATTGAAACTCATGATAGAACAACAATGGTTGGCTGAAAGTTTAACAGAATAAAAAACCACCATAAACCCAAACGGCTATGATGTTGATCATTGATCTTTTAATCGAGGAATGAGGTTCACAAATTCCGATGGACATGAACGAATCGCAATGTTCCTCAAAGGCAAGGCTATTCCTTTCTATCTGTCGCTCTTCACACGCAGTGCTTGGACAATCTAAAGAGAAAATTTTTATACCATTTTCTCCTGCTTCAATTGTTCCAAACCGCGGTGAATATAGTAACGTGAGAATGATATTTTTCGTTTCTCGCAGATCACCCTCAGCATCGCTTTGAGCATTTCGGCTAGTCTTCATTATGTGACATTGACCCTGAGCAAAGCTTTCACTATCAGCATGGGACACATGCAATCGAGGATAAGAGAAGTAATCTGCATTCATCCGGGTTCATTAGCTCCTTTATACGACTTTTCACTTTTACATGATGGT
The DNA here is from genome assembly GCA_900618425.1 of Echinostoma caproni. Lineage (NCBI taxonomy): Eukaryota > Metazoa > Platyhelminthes > Trematoda > Plagiorchiida > Echinostomatidae > Echinostoma > Echinostoma caproni. Next base: position 49,479 of record UZAN01041863.1, read on the forward strand.
ATCGGGGTTTGATTCAATTATACGGTGAGTTCCGTTGTTTGCAGATCAACTGAAGCGTGAACTGAAAATTTGAGAAACACTGTATAGTTGTTTTGACTTGTTTGGGTCTCATCAGCAGTGGGAAGCCCTCGACCGAACTGGGGATCTAACCCGGGAACTCACAGGTAGAATGAAAGAATACTACCCCTCGATCAACGAGTAAATAATAAGACCGGTTATCATTATTCGCTTCTAACCTGTCTATGAAGGTCATAGGTAGTTGTTCATCAACTGGAATGTATCAACTAATGCATTGAGTATCAGCCACATAACTTCAGTTCCCTCCTTTTTTCAATCGGTCAATTCAAAGATCAAACGAATCAGTCTCATTCGACCCTAGTTCTCCGTCCAGTTTTTTTGGGAAAGTTTTCTCGAGGAAGCACATCAGAATGTGGAGTCTTACAGTTGAGTTACCTCCATGTTTGGTACATTCCCTACTCCACTAAACATACGGTACACAGATTTTGGCTAGGTCTAACGAACTGTGCATTTGGTCACTCCGACTACATGCGCTTCTAATGGGGACTAGGGAGGGGATATTTTGATGTGCAACTAGTTTGGTCACACATGATATCCTTTGTATGTGACGCGCACTGAAATAATTCACAAGCGTTCAACAAAACTGGCTGCAAAAATTTGGCTATTGCTGCTGTCTGAAACACCCAAAACAGTTTGGTATGGATTGATTGTAAGAGTATCAAACTGCATAAAAAACAAATACTAAAGAGAGAAGCACTATGCAACATGAACTACATTATGTTCTTTATGTACCCAGTTATACCTGAATCGAACTGGCTAACTAAGGATGAGAACCATAACCCTTTATTTTAAACAGAACGCTCACTTTCTAACCATTACCTCACATTGACTCAATCGAAATATAAACAGGTCATTTCTATTCGTTGAGGTAGTATAATAATTGCATGTCTATAAGAAATAAATATGGTAAGTAATCCGTAAAATAATTTAGCGATAAATCAAGAAGCCTAACGTTCTTAATTTGATTCACATAAATAATTAATTTTTACACAAACAAAATTAATTAAAGAATATCAATCATCAATAGACCGACGTCAAAATTTGTCACTACGGTTTACCAATTTTTTTTATTGCAAACTGCTACATATTTTGGCTCATAAATTCCATTTGTTTGTTTGTTTAGAAGTAGCCAAAAGGAACAACCTTCAGTCTGACGCCGAAGAAAAGTGATACTGAAAAGATGCATCGTTCTATCTTCCCTTGATCAACTTGGCACGTACACTCTATCCGTTTTGTTCGCTTTGTCCTTCTCAAGTACAAGTTCAGTCTATTCAATGTCCGACATCTAGGATTCGGCGAATTGGTGCCAGTAAATAAATAAAAGAGGTAATGAAAACCGTCAAACAAAAACACCTTAGTAATGAGTGCTCCCAATGGTTCGTAAAGACTAAATATCAAGTAGACTAGGTCACTGTCAGAAACAGTGAGAATAACAAGACAAAATCTATTCATTTAAGTTGTATTGAAAGGTTTTGTGAGTGGTGATCTGCCAGTGGGCAGATTAAATAAACCACTTGCCATTGTAAATCGAGACGATATTCCGCGAGTGACGTTTACCAACTGGTGAGCAGCTAAACGTATAGCTTTGTGAATTTCATATGTTGAGTTCCCTTTAGGAATTTTATAAGGGCGAGAACAAGCATTATCACAGAGAGCAGGTTGAATTCAACTGTTTCGCGTTCCTCTATTCAGCTGTTTACAAACATTCGTGTGAACGTTCGATCAGGACTATGAAGAATTTTTAAACAGCAAAAACACTAGAATAGGCAAATCCAATACGAAGGTCAAAGGTCAGCAGTCACAATTGGGTTGAAAAGAGCTAAAGGTTGGGAAAACATGTCTATCGATCGGAACCACAGTCTATCGTAGAAGGGTGAAGCTGGCGACAAAGCTTAGTTCTTTGTAGAGGTCTGGTTTTTGACGCCAAATGGCGACTGACTCAGCAAACCGTAACATCGGCCCAGTTTTCTTTTGGTTTAATACTCGGAATGCTTGTTTTGGATCGATGCAAAGTCTGCAATCCAACATGTGTTGGGCGATTGAGTTGGATGGGATATTCAAGCCGTTATTCTGTAATGCACAGGACATCAGTTCAAGTGTTTCTGCAAAACGAATTCGTTTCGCTCTAGAAAATGAGCTCTTTTACTAGGGCTTGCTTGTATTGTATTGGACATAAGCTTCTGAAGTTCAAACACTGTCCGGTCCAAGTTGGTTTGTGAACTGTAGACCTGATGAGAGAATTATCTTCTCTTCTCGTGAGTTCAACATCCGTGAATTGAAAGGAGATCTCAGATTCATGTTCTATGTTAAACTTGATGTTAGGGTGACAGAAGTTAAACGATTTTAGTATTTCTTTTGCTCGATCATTGTCATTGACAACAACAAACGTGTCGTCAAAATCGTGTGTTGGTTGATGAAGTTTTGTTTCTTCTAGATGTCCTCTTCATATATCAGCTAACACTGGACCTAGTGGGCTTCCCATCACCACACCGTCAACTTGTCGATATAAGCTGCCATTGAAACAAAACTGCACATCCTCTGAACGCACTAGCAGGAGTTTCTTGAGATGATAAAGTGGTACACTAAAATAATTNAATGGGTTCAAGTGAACGGCATACGATGGTTACATCGGAATCAGATATGTATATCAGATCATTTGACGATAAATGGTTTATGAACTCTTTTTCTCCTCCACAGATGAAAGATGACCGCATTTTCCTTTCGACGTGTACAAAACGTTCGAGTGGACAGACTTTTATCAATTTAGTGACCTATTCAGTTTTGTGCCATATTGCGCATGACACGTGTGTAAGTGTACGCACCAGAGGATGCAATTAAGGAACTAAACGATTTTGAATACTCTTGAACGATGTGCACCAGAACTATTCATCAACCATACTTCAGCCAACATTTCCAAAACAGAGTGAACTGCCAGAACACATTTTTAATAGCTCTTTTTCACTTTATTTTAGAAGTTCAAAAGAATCTAAATCAAGCCCATGTGCCATGTTTGTGCCAGAAATGCTCTGAAATGGTGGAGAGCTCAACCGTGTTGGCGCGGTTGAGGTAATCATGAGTTTTATAGGCGGAAGAAATTTGTTCAGATAAAGAATCAGTTGCTCACTATATAATCTGGTCTCCAATGTAAGTGTAGGAACACACATAAGTTGGTAAGTATTTTGGGAACAATGTCGACTGATGAATGAAACATTCATCGTTTTCCCTCAATTCATATCAATGAATTGATTATTGGAGCAACACTTGATTTGCCATCTGTGATACATTGCATCAGTTTACTAAAAGCATCTTAAACAACCTGGGTAACAGCAGAAAAGTGAACTTCTTACGTAATAGAATTAATTTAAATGTTCAGAATCAACGGATTTATTCTCTCTTCAGAAAATCCAGATCTTTGCAATCCAACAAATGAAGAATGTTCTGAAAAGCTAGGAAGAACTGTACGGCTGTGTTCGACCTCATTGAGTCTCATCAGTATTGTATTGTATTGTGTGTAACTGTTGCAAGCAGTGGAGCTCACATTTCAGTTAAAAAAAACATATCCGCAAATTGTTACAATGTACATAATCAATGGGCAGAAAAGGTTTTACAGGCATGGGGACACTTCATAATCCAAGGTTAAGACAAAGTTTACTTATTGTCCGCTCCTTGTATATGAATAGACGAGCAAGATACGGTATGCGTGAATTGCGGTAGGCGTTAATTCGAGATAAAATTTGACGGAATTGGGAGCACGATGAATTATGAGAACGACATCGTGTCAGTTCTGCGTTCAATGGGTGGCCAGGATCTGTGAGAATCCTCTCAAGAAATTTCACACAGGAAGCTACGTGGTACTCTGGAAGCTTTAAAGCTAACTCATTCATAGGGACAGAAGAGACATGAATAATAATGGTCAGACCGCGGTGAAGACTTTGAAATCTCGTTTGAGTAAGCCATGATAAATACCTGGGAAAAGGTAGAGTAACATGGAGATAACATCCTGATAAACAAAGGTAAAAATAACTGAGTGCGCTGCGCGAAATAGGCTGAGTTTTCATATTTAGAACGATAGGCACCGCAGATTACCAATACCGTTGTGAATGTGGGTTAACCACTGAACATTGCTATGTATGATTGCATCAATATATTTGAAAGAGTTCACCCTGGATAGAGGATTGTTAATAATCACTATGGGGTCTGTCGGATATGGGGACCGAACAAAACTATGTAAAAACTAGACACATGTACTGGGGTTAAGGGTTAGTCTCGATGAGGAGGAGAATGACTGAATTTGATCAAGATTGTCGGTGAAAAAGTTTAGATTAGAGTAGGATTAAATGGTTGGCACAACACGACGTCATCTGTATATTTCAGAATTCGTGCGGGAGAAACTCAGGTGATATCACAATTATGAGTGGAAAACAAGTATGGCGATAGAACAGTCCCTTGAAGAAACCCGGAGTCGTTGATTAAGGACTTAGAT
>UZAN01041864.1:10015-27173 GCA_900618425.1 Echinostoma caproni
GATGGATGGATGGATGGATGGATGGATGGAAGTGTTTTCGGTTATCTGGATTTCCAATACACTGCGGTAAAACGTTCTGAAAGCCCTTTCGCAGTGGGCCATATTTTGATCTTTCAACGGAGAATATGGCTCAAAGGTAGAACTGATACTCCTGGATACACGAAATATATCATTCAAAGTAGTGCTTGAGTATACTAGGGCAGCCAGATCTTGATTTTGTTGCTTGGATTCCAGAGACAGTTTTTTCAACATGTAGTGTTTGATGCACCGATGGATTACGAATCACGGACACAACCGAAACACTGAATCGCACTAGTAGTTGTACGTTGGAATTTCCCATCACCGAGACGCAGGAAGAAGGTGGCAGAATTAGTGGTTAACTTATGGGGAGAAATCAAGGGGATCAAATAAGGTGTAAATAGAAATATCATTGGTCAGACGAATATAAACCGATCGCCGTTCTCGTTCTTTTAGTCACACGCCTTCCGTTTGCACTGTGTGGTTGTTGACTGATCAATACTGTTGACCCAATGCCCAATGTCCGGAAACTGGAACGCTTATGCGCTTGACTGGCATCATCTTGGGAGGAGCGGGGTCTGACGCACCACACAACACTAGGCATTTGAATGAGTGTCAGTGATGTAACCAATGTTCTTCTTCTGATCGAAGATGCGTAATTCCTCCCCCGAGTACCGGGTTTTACATCGAGGGTAATAGGACCGTATAGAAAGTTAACATTTGTATACAATCGATCAGATGTGCGCAGGTTTTCACTCACACTTACTGAGAAGAATTTGTGTCAAACAAGTATTATTGAGTTTGACGGAACATATCTCATACGGAATTCATGGCTCATTGGGTCTGCCACATTTTCGAGTAACATCGGATTTGTATTTTGAGCTCGTTTGAGCTCAATCGGTCCGGCTGTGAATTCCACATTCACTGTGTGAAAGGTGTGAGGTGAACCAACTTATAGGTTTCAAATAATTGCTTTAGTGATAGACAATCAGATTGCTTGATCAAACTTTCTGGTAAGTTTTAATGAAAAACAAAACTCTCTTTTTATCGTTTCTTGAATGAATGATGGAAGGATTGTCAGTTAGAACTGATTACCACTTAGACTGATGCCAGATGCACCGTAATCCGTTTTCACTATCTAGGAGCTGTTCACAACTTTAATGATTAGGTGGTTACTGAAGTTTGTCCGAACCTGTCACTAATATTCTCTCACGTTCTTTCTCGATATCCATCCCGGCAGGAAATAGAATCAAGGTTTGTGATTAAAGAAACTCTGTATTATGAAGCTTCCGAAAGGTTGTAAGTGATTTCTGCCAGCTTAGGCTATTATGTTTAGCAACGGTAGCAAAAATGTAAGAATAGATCTGATCAGAGCAGAACAAGCGTGCGATACAGAGCTCACCGTGGGCAATTGTGCCGGTGCGGTCTTTTCGAGCTCATTAAAAGCACGATAATAGCTAAAGCAAAAACTGAATCGTGGAAATATCCAAGTTGTAATATCTAATGAAGAAACTTTCCCTGGAAGATCACTATCGCCGAATACTGGCGATATATGCTAATCTCGACGGTACACTTGATTGTACCCGGTGGAGAATGGTCCTCACGTTAGAAAGAAAAGCTTAACGGTGAAGCAGCTTTTGTAATAATTCTGCGTGATCGAGGGACTAAGTTACTACTTTATATCTGAACCTTGATGGTTCTGATAAGTATGTCATGGTTATGTAACCATGTCCTGATAGTCCTCAATTACGCATGCCTGGTTAGAAACTGAACCTGTCCTGATGCTAGTCACACCAGCCTAGGGTAAAGGTGCTTCTTGTCCGTGATTTGATGATGACGTCCAGCTTGAATGGATCTACCAGGAAACTTGGAGAAAACAAAAGGCAAGAAAATAAAACTGCCGTTGCGAAACTGTCGTTTGAAGAACTGCTACACATCTTCGTTTCTAACTCTCACACTCCTACTGTCAACTTCAGTTTGGTTATCCAAGATTGGACCAGTTGTGGTTGTACAATTATCGCTTTCGTATGGTGTGATTGATTGCAACTCCTTGTAGGGGACTTATAGAAGATAATAAACACAATGTAATTGGTAGACTATAATAACTAAATACATTGAGCATTAACACACCATCTGAGCACCCTTGTGACTCGTTCAGAGATCCCACTTGAGTATTGGGATCAACAGTGACCATTACGGATTTTGTTCATCGAGAAAGATCCTTGTAGAATTCAGGTGCGTTGCGGTCGTTTAGCACATACACGGACGCGACGAATAAGCACAGACGCCCCATGCTGTAGCTGTTGATCCGTACGATCGAAACGATCGAAACACAGTACAAAGTCTGCTTCTGACTGGAATCCAGTCAATACGTGAGCGCTAAGCTTTGGCATTTAGCGTAATCCCGACATCGGCAACAACCACCAGCGGCAGATACTGGGTTGCCTGATAAATGAAGAGGGATGCGTGGGGATGAGATTGGGTCTGGAAATCGCAGGGTTATGTTTGAAACAGGATCATGTATGCGTGTTTCAGAGACACACTATACGTCTAAATTGATAATTTCAGAGGTTCCAGCTAAGGCAAGCTGTTGAATGCGGCTAAGTTCGATTGTATCAATCCAATAACCTCAGGTTGGTGGACGTTACTGGTTAAACGCTTGTGTAGACAAAAGGTATTTGGAATGAGATGCGTGATTGAGGAGAGAAACCAGATGGATGCGCAAGAGAGAGGTTTCTCTAAATGGGTCCCTGGATGGGAAACTCTGGATCATGGTAATCAACGGTTAGAGACACTTGGCGATCTGGCTAATTGTCGTAAACGGTTACGCTCATACATTTTCTCCAGTCTTTTTCAACCGAAGTCTACTGGAATTATGCATTTCCTCTTCAGCACTGCTTTCAACTTTCCTACTATCTTCTCTTTACCGCTTCACCCGATTGGATAACCAAAAGGCAGCCACCAAAACTGCTACACGAAAGTGCACGGTTAATGAATGGTTGTACAAACTGGAACCGATGCGTGAATACCAGCGAGGGGCTTTTAAGTGCTTGTTGTTTATTTGTAATTGTCATATTCTTAAGTCAATATTTACTGTAATACACGCGCATTTTTAAACAGATAATCATTAACAATCCAGAGATTGGCGAATTTTGACTCCAAAAACACGTGATGCGACGCACAAGCCCAAGTAGAGTTATAGTCACTCAGTTCAGATGAACATTCGCTGGTTCTGGATAGGTTATTTGCAAGATAGGGCGTTGTTAATGCACAGGTACAAGATGTTGTCCTCTGCTCCTCCAAGACGGCATAGTAATATCATTTGTTCTTTATCAAACAGGAAAACGTGATTCACGTAGTCCAAAATGAATCCCATTTATTTTGACAGTAATATTAATAATATTTGTATAAGTACGCGCATAGTTTATGCAATTTTCAGGGTCGAGGAAGCAGTAAATCAATTAACCGCTCTAAAATGGAAACGTTGGACTTGTTGTTTGAGGTGGGGGGGGGGGCTTATAACGATGACCTACACTAAACTTAACCACCCACCTTCAGCCCGAGTTCCACTTAGAAACAATTTAATTTCTTAACTTTTGTGTATCAAAAGTCGATTCTTTAGGAAATGCCCTCGATATATTTTCTTTGGTCCACTGGACACGAATCACATTGGGAAGGGAATCACTGGTGTTTATACATAACCAATCAGTTTGTTCGACGGGCAAAACTAAAGTCTTACACGGACCAACCATAAAAACACAATTGATGCAGTAAAACAAACGATCAATTCAAACAACTTTCCAACACATTTTGGGAAATCAATGTTGATGGATAACTTATTCATAGAAAAAAATGTTGGCGTGTGGCGGTTAGGTGAGAGGATCGGGTGGAAAATTCATTGCAAACAGGTTGTTTGTGGCTTCTTTAGAAAAACTGATAGACAATCCAGTTCACGCCGAAAAATGCTGGTTGGTAGGGGAATATGATTCATCAGCTACTAGATTTATTTTCATTTAGCACTCAGCAGCCCGCCACAAGACAACATTATGTGATGTGATACTCTTTGATCAGAGGCACATTATCGGATAAATTCAAACCACATCTTAGGTTGACCATCTTGTCATTTTGGACATAATCAACCTTCATTCACTGAGTGGATCTGAGGGGTTTGTGACCGCCCATAGTTCCACCCGAATACGTCTTCTATGTGTTATAATTCCAGAAGACCGGTGCTAGCTCGGAGAGAGTTGTTTATTACGAGAGTTAGGGTACGGATAATTTGGCGTATATGTCAAATCAAGTTGAGTCAAGTCAGTTGTAGCTTTATGAACCCGGACAGGTGAATTTTCAGCATTTACACCATATTTATGAATTCAAATTTACAAAATCATTACATAATGGAACTGAAAGCAATGAGGTATTTGTCAATGCATTTGTCAAGCATTTGCGCAATTCTGTGGAAATTGTCTCCTTGTCAATAAGTAGACGTACTAGATATGGCAGAAAAGAATTACGATAAGTAGAGGTACGTGCAAATGAAAGTTCAAATCTTGAGCACGTGGATGATGTAGAGATACAGCTTTGAAAATTCGTTGTGTAATGGGTGCTGAGTGTCTGAGATTATTTTGGTAGTAAAATGTTCACATGCTTGTAGGTGTCCTTCTATGATAGAATCAGCCAGTTTATCCCTGACAATGCCACTACATTTAGAGATGTGTTTCAGAGATCTCGCCAGTAAATAAGTCTTTCTTCAACATACCGGGAAAAATCGCAGGAGAGCAATACAACCAGTGGGGTAGCACGCATGCATTCACAAACCTAACAATCAGCCTTTGGGGAACAGAAAGTAATCTCAATCGGAGTGAGAAATATGAAAGCTTTCTAAGTTTATAAAATGTGTTTTGAACATGCGGTGACCATGATAAATTGTGTGATAAGATAACGTCAAGGTATTTTACTATTTTTGATTTCGGTAAGGGTTGTTGATTGGCAGAGATGGTGGGCCAAGAGGGAAACACAACATCCTAACATTTAGAGGCATTCAATAAGAGGGAACGGGACAACGTCGTTTAGTTTGCTTTAAATTTCCAAAGCCTCTTCAGGGATAGATGCTTCACAACCTAAAACAATGTCATCTACGGAATTTACAGTCAATGAATGCAGGAGGAATGGGAAATTGTTTGACATATATTGAAAAGAAAAATGGGGAAAATATTGCACCTCGCAGAACACCAGAAGAAAATGGGCGAGTGGAGGAATTTTACCGTTGAGGCATGTAAACTTTGTTAAATAATCGCAGATCAATCTACTAACGTTTGGATTAACATCACTTTCAGTAATCAGGTCGAGCAATACTGATCGATCAAGACTGAGGAAAGCGTTTTTGTAGTCTAAGAACAGCATTCCGACGGTCTTACTTTTTTACCTAGTGCCGAAATTATTGAATGAACAAGGTATGCAACGGCATCAAGTGTTGAGCGCGAAGAGCGAAATGCAAATTGATGAATGTCGTCTTCTTCAGACTCAGAGACAGCCCACGGTAACAAGCTTCTCTCAGATAATTTGAGCATGACTCACGTGCAGGCGATGGGACGATATTTCCCAGGTTCCTTTTTTGGAACGGGAGTTATCTCGGCCAGTCTCCAAATATCAGGGACTTTTGCGCTTATCAGACAGTCACTGAACATTTTTGACAATGAGGATGAAAGGGTGTCGCACGTACCTTGAGTTCTGCGGGTGATAGTTCATCCGAGCCTGATGCTTTATTCAACTTAGTTTTCAGTAACTGCTCCAGGACTGGGGCGGGTTCGATGGTTGGTGTTGTAGAGCTGAGTCTGGCAGGGCAGTGCAATATGAAACTGGACTAAACTCAAAATTTAGTCTTTTAAAGTCGACAGTTTCCTTTTTGTGTTTATTTCTACTGCCACACAATCGGTTGATAGCCCTCCATATGCCACGACAACTAGAATTTCCCAGGATAGTATCGATGTACAATTTGTTCAATCGATTTATTTCAGCTTTGATCAAAATTGTTAACAGCTTGACATGGGTTCTTTGTCTTTGTTTATAGGCTTGTTCTTTTCACCTGCGTAACTGCTTGAGTAGCGGTGATGAATATCTGTCCTTAGGATAATAACCGTTTCTAGTGGACAACATTGGTTAAAACAGACATTAAGGTAGTCCGTAATATGTTCACAGAGGACAGAAGGGTTCTGATAAGGAAACACCGAAAAATCTGTGGTGGCAATCATGGATCTTAGCCTTTCTAGGTTCTTTGATGAATAAGTTCTTTGACTCACTGTCTTGGAAGGCCTTCTTAAAAATGTGTATCGGCTAATTTTGCTGTATACAGTGGGACATGCTTTTAAGATACAATGATCTGAACTACTCAGAGGATCACGTTGATATCTCGTTTTGAACATGTCATCCCAATTCCCGATAGCATAGAGGATACTGAATGGAACCGACCGCAGTTATCATTTCGTTGAAGTCTTGCTCATTTTTGACTATTGAAAGAAACCATCAATCGCATCATTTTACGAACTACTCATAAATATGAGTAGTACCTCACAACATGTGCACAAAGCGGTATTACAAGGCACTTTTTGTTGCGCAGGAAAAGGAACTGAACCATCCGATTTTTCGATTGAATATTTTTAAATATAATTCATGTCACGATAAAGAAAGAACTATCATAGTTCACTAATTATCAAACAAATCTGTAATGCATGTACTCGGGTCTAATTATTTCATCGATCGAGAAATTTGTAACAGCTATTTGATTTTGCTGTCATGTGATGTTATTGGTAGCCTCTCATAGAAATGTAATGATTGATAAGATCATACTACCGTAGCTTGCAATCAAATTATCTCAGTTGAACTTTGAAACAGGAGAACTAATATAATATATTTATTTTATCCACAAAATAGTTTTGTATAATGGCCGATAGAATTTTTATCCATCGTCAAACTCGTCAAATATTTGTCTCATTTTCCATCCCAGCCTGGACTCGAACCGAAAATCCGAGTAACTGGACCGGAAATACTGAACCCTAAGCAACTCTGGGCACCACGTTCAATTAATTCACCGATAGGTTCGACATCTGGACAGCTTATCAATTGATCCAGGAAAAATTACCGACATCAGGATCTGCTGAATATTCACCGCTTGTTGATCTCTGTCCTCTGGTGTGTTCATTTTCAGTTTCCATACATAAAAGCATTTCAACCAGCATTGGAGGTTTGCGTGTGACGGCCACCAAAAGGCAATTAATTGCTGTTTTGTTCTCTTTGGAACATATCAGTTTGTTTTGTGTCAGTTCCGGTACCTTTTTAATCTGCCTTGAGAGAATCACTCACCCAAATAAATCACTATACTGCATTGTGTGGGTCTGTTGAACTTTTGTCTGCTTATATTGTTCGCCTGTTCTAGATTCATCCTAATGGGTGATGGAAAAGCAGGGTGGAGAGTCTCTTAGTTAACCGATACGTAGTCGATCGATGTGTTGTTCGGTTCCCTCTCTGTGTCGGGTTATCTTTTGTCAATTGTCCCCACACTTTGCACTGTTTAATCTTTACTACCCCTGTCGGTACGATCACGTGATTCAAATCGATATGTCTGTCTGTCTGTTTGAACAATATAAGGTCTGGAGGATTGTGTTTTGTCTGTTGAGTTCCACTATGGTCTACAAGACTGATTTATTTTTCTTCATTTAGGTTCTTCTTAGTTCGCATAGACATGATTTTAACCGATTAACTTGACACCCATCCTGATTTAACACTCCGAAACTTTTCTTTGTTCTCTCTTTTTTACTTCCTTCTTCTGAAACACAATGATAAAATTTTAGGAAGACGGAAGCGATCAGTCAAAGGGCTACCGTACAACCTACCATAATGGGTCAAATCACCAGGTCGTTTTAAGATTCGATCACATGGCATTCAGTGACATATCGGGCCACTATTGCCCTTAATCGTGCATTCAATAATTTTGGAGAATATCTCTCAGGGAGTTTTCTGATACTAATTAGATCTACTTTGTTCAAATCCAAGCATTTGCATTTCGGTTTTTCAATGAGTGTCATGACTTTTTTCCGAATATGTTATCCACAATCGATCGATAAACAGTTTTTGCGTTATTTAAAACCAGATTGGATAATCCTAAACGTTCGCTTTCCTTATTTTGCAGCATAATTAAATATGTTCTCAAATTCAAATAGTGCGCGTGGTTTAATTGTGAAAATATGTAGATATGTATCTGTCTTTATTTAATCATTATATAATTATTCACTCCTAAATCGTTTACAAATTCGGCATACCGTGAATAGACAAACTTTGGCCTATGGATGTTAATTTTAGACCGATCGTACAGTGTCTATGTTTAGGTCTACAGGTTATCACTGTCGCACTTCTTCATTCTTCCCGAGGGGTAGGGTGAATTGTGCGAATATTATGCAGACACGGTTAGACTACCACGTTTAGTGCATAAAATGTTCCAGTCCAAGACTAATTCTCGATAGGCCAGCTGGTATTGGCATGGGAACAAAAACGGTAGGTAAAATAGCTGTTTTTCGAGACAGTCCATTAAGGGATCAAGTCACAGTGATATGGAAATTTGTTGTGGACGAATTCAACAGCACAAGTGACAAGCGAAATTCCGTGAATCCGGATGGGTTTGTCAAAGCTGATCAGTAAATCTAAGTCTCCTGGCAATCCACAGGATTCGGAACGAACTGGATGACCGAGAACGCTATAAGGTTTTTTCATTATTTCCCAAAGCGAGTCGGAAGAACAGGATTGGCGTTATGTGCCAACCACATTTGCCCAAGCCGCACAAGTGAGACTTTTCGACCTGAGAAAGTCCTGAAGACAGCACAGCAACCAGCATCACAGGACAGGACAAAACCTAATGTACAAAGTCAGATCAATTGTCAGATTTTGCACCGCATCTAGCGATTTAAACTTACTTGATAGAATTAGATTAAATAAAATCGGAAATCAGTGTTTTTCAGGAATATTTTTTGTTATCCTTATATGTTTTCAGAAATAAAAATAATCCGGTGCGTTTGCTACCGGTGAGGTTTTGCTGTTACCATTGTGCACCTTTCGAACAGAACAGAGCGAGAGCCAAAAATAACTCATTTCTCTGTCATTTTGCTGGAATCTTCTAAACCGAGTGAAATAATAAAAAGAGTTTTACTAATAAATCACTTTTATAGGACTACTTCTTCACCTTCACTCAATGTGAACTCAGTCGCAGTAGACAGCATCTAAGACTACGAAGCTGAGTGAGGGCTCCATGAAAAGTTTTCTAGTTATTTATATATTACTTATAAGTAGCGCAAAATTCTAAACAGGTGATCCAACTGTTTCATGTCTGCGTGAAGAAGTATGACGATTTCAACTTACACAAATCGTGGAAATGTACTCCGTCAGACCACGCAAACAGGATAAGGTGAAACAATCTTGGCAGGCCCCTGTAAGAAGGCGGAAAGAGATTTAGGATCGAACCCGTTTTGGATGTTGTCTGTAGGGAAGTTACGCGTGCTGATTTTTGATCATCGCCCTGACTACATCGTTTTTGCGTCTCCCCAGGGTTTATCATGGGGTTTCTTCATTCAACAGGAGAATAAACTCTGATAGGGATGCGCATTAAATAAGGATCGTTCGTTTCGATCGGTGAAAACTGGAATCATTTCATAGAGACAAGGGTGTGTGATAAATTGCATGACGAGCTTGATTATCCTCAGCTCTTTGCGAGGTTGCCAGCATATGTTGAATGATCATAATATTCTGTCTTCGTTTCAGTTTAGTTCAACCAGAAGGGGCAGTGTTTACGAATCTACTTTCTACATTCATCTAGCAGTTCAACCGAAGTAACTCACTCCACAGACGGAACAGAACACGTTATGTCCGGCTAGTAATTGTCTGCTGTAAACAGAAGAACGCTTGCCGCGGCGTTGTCGGTTTGGGACTGCGTCACAAATTATCAAAACTTAGTTTATGTTTGAAACATAATTGATTATTTTGAAATTTATCTCTTTCCAGCAGTCTTTATTAGACATAAGGCTTCAAAAATCTTCACGTATTTTGATATCGGACGTCTGGAGATCAATACGTTTTCGGGAGACAGAAGACATCATGGTAAGTCTGTATTCCCATAAATTTGTATCCTATTTTACCTTTCCAAAAATTGTTTTTATCACTGTATGTCTCGCCAAATTTTTTCGAGGTTTAAACTGGTTTACACGAAAGATTACTACATGACCCTTTCAACCCGTGTCTTGTCTAGACAGACAATTATCTAAATCGGTCATAGACAGATAAATGACTCATTTGATGATTGGAATCCTGGTCAAATTTTAGGCTAATGGGGCCAGCTTGTTTTACCATTGAGTGTGCTTTTTATTACTCGTTCGCTAACTGTTTAAAATATGCTCTTGGTTTCGCTAATTCCACGGTTATCGTATAGAATGTTTTCAGAGCGAAAACAATAGAATTAAGCTCGAGGGATTTCAAATGAGTTTGCTATCTGTCATCCGTCGAAAGAACTCACTAGCGGTGATTTCGTGCTCACCAATATCCATTTTACCTTTGTGAAATACAAATTTTCTTTACTATTTTACATAGCATGGTAGAGTTTGTCGATCTTTCATACTTGGTGATAAATCATATACGCCGAACATTATCAAAAAACGAAAACACTTGAAGGCAACATGAGTCAGTGAATATCATGATCTTTTTTACGAAATTAGCAAAATCAGAGTGAGGGAAAAAGTGGGCAATTTTTCGTCCCATTTTCAAGAAACGGATCTGGTCCTCTTTTTTCATGACCTCTGCTTTGACCAAACCATATTGAACTTCCGATATTTTGTGTGCTGTGCTCATTTCTGGTATAAAAGTGACCAGGGGGGAGTTTGCGGGGGGGGGGGGNGGCTGGCGGATGGTATCCAATTTATTGATCCACTACTTACCGTTTGTTGATCTAACAGTGTTCTGTAAACAAACTCGATTTATTTCATCTCTCATTACAAAAATTAAGTTTTGAATTCCTTCCAATCTGTCAATCTATTTTATTCACATCAGGCAGGTCTGTTCGGAGAAGAATCCCTCATCTACCTTGTCCTCCTCCGGTCTCACCTCACGCGGTTCACGCTGCTCTTCTGATCCAATCACTCAGCTACATGCAGGCAAAAAACACAATTTTAATTTGTCGCTCAATAATCAAAACATCTAAAGCGTTCTTTGTTCATGATACGCCGTCCGATTTTCAGAGCGTGTTCAGTACTCCTTCCTTCAGTACTCCTTCCTTCAGTACTCCTTCCTTTCAGTACTCCTTCCTTTCAGTACTCCTTCCTTTCAGTACTCCTTCCTTCAGTACTCCTTCCACACTACAATATTCTCATTTGTATCCTGCCATTCAATCGACTACTGAAAAGAGATCATTACTTTTTCCCCGAGTTTGTCAGCGGCAAATTTATTTATTTATTTATTTATTTTTTACTGTCTAGAGTGCTTGGAATGAGTAAGCCTGGTCAGAATTGTTTCGATCTTTGCATATCAGGTTGCGGATTCGGGTTGCTTCTTTTTAACTTCGACATCCACTCAGAAACTTCAGAACTTTCGACTTCACGGTTAAATAAGCACCACCTGATTGGTTATACTTTCTCTCTCTCGCTCTCTCCCTCTCCATTATCCCACAATGATGCGTCCATGTCCCACGCTATGAGTGAGTTCGCAGTCATGTGATTTCTTTGTGCATGATAATGCTACCCCTCTTTGCATTTTGATAAAAATATTAAATGTCTTTTTACTTCTTTTTTTATTTATTGAGTATGATAATGTACAGTCGACTTTTAGGAAGGAGGTCGTAGCCATAGAAAAGCTGTCTGGGAAAATACAGAATAGGTGTTGCCATCTTTCCTTGCAAACGATGTATAAATTTGAATCCTCTCTGGGTCATACGCTCATGCGATCCAAAGTGAGACCAACACAGGCTATTTTCCTTCTTACATCACGTAAAGCCAGAAGTTTACTATCTAAAAGAATCGATACCATGAAACAAAAACACTTTGGAATATATCTTTTCTGAACTTTGATCCTTCATAATTCTATAATTAAAAATCTACAGTGTGTTGACTTGATGATATTTTTCGGTTTCACCAATCAAACATCATTATGTTTATTTAGATAACAGGGGTAAAAAATGACAACAAACAGCCCTACGTTCCAAACACCTCCGTCCTCATTAGTCATTTAACTATCTAATCTGAACTGAGCTAAGCTGAGCGGTTGAAGACAACTCTTTTCATATTATCACTCAACTTCTCTGTAGTCACTGGCATCTTCCGGATTATATTTATTCCACTGCAGAAAATTCTGCACTTTTTCGCAGATAAACTTACCTGCTTTTTTATTTTAACGGTTAGAGATGGTTGATTTGTTCGCACGATGATCGAAAACTCAAACCTGATTCGTTCATCCAGACCAAATCTGTATTATCTTCCATTTTGCAATGATTGTCAACTGTGAGTTGTTTCTAACAAGAGGTCGAAACAGAACGGTCAGCTTTCCGTACCGGATACGCAAACATTTCAGGGAGTGCGTAAAGTTGTGATCACCTATTGCCATTCGACACAGTTTAATCGAATACAAAGACAAGTGAATCGCAATTGAAATTTTTCTCAACAATGTGTTCCCAGTTTAGTGAATCCCCGAACAGATCATTAGGTACTGGGTCATATCAATTAGAACAAAGTGAAAACTTAGCTGTTACCATGACCATAAGATTGATTTTCCTATGTGACATCTTTCACATTCTCCGCTTTTCCTGATTTACTATCTTTTACTAACACTTACTAACACACCTGGTTTATTCATCCTTGAGCAGCACCTCTAATATGGTGTCCACATCACACAGGTATTTATTTATCGTGATCCGATAGCTTGTTGTCAACTGAACATTTTGAGTGCATTTCAATGTCAGAAAAACGTATGAAATCGCACTTGATCCAATGGAATCCGTGTTATTTGAGGAAATCACTGCCCCAGTGGAATTTACTCACTAAGGGCCTAGACTGAATCCACTCGTGCGATGGATCATCCCAATATTCACCTATGAGTATGGTGACCGATTTAACGATTCATCTTGATGTGATTCGCTTCGTTATCCGGCCGACAGAGGTCAATTACCGCCGGGTTTGTTCATTCACGTCTACGGCGCACATTCGATCAACTACCACGGGCATAGCGTTTCAGGTTGGGCTGGGCGCGGGCGGAGGTACGAACAACCAAACCCAACCCACAAAAACTTTCTTCCTCACTCGGTAACTCACTCAAAAAGTACCTTTGTTTGTTTACAGGGAGGTGAGTTCATTCGGACCGGACGGGGTTTAGACAGACCTGGTCCAACTGGTGACGTTTGACGGCTAAAAAGCCAATCAACTTGTGGAGTTCCCAATGGAGTGCGATTGGTTGGATTCACTTGAAGTTGAAAAGGTATAGATGAAGCCAGCTCTGCGAACAAATGCAGTGTGATAGAGCATCCTATTGTGCCTATTCATCACATTGGATCTTTGTATCTCCTGTCGAATGATGGCGAAACAGGACTATCCCCAATCGGGTAGCTTCCAACTCCCTCAGTCAAAGTCAAAGTTTTACTATGGGAAATGCTTACAAACGGTAGCTTTTCTTGTCCCATTCCAATGCGACACTGTATGGACATCGTTTACCGCGAAACCAAATGTTAAAAAACTATTTCAAAAAAATGGAAAATCGGCGCCAATCGGGAGACGAAGAACGCACTAAAAATTTAAGGGCATTGGACAGCTGTTTCACCCTGGATGCCAGTGCCGGCATGTACAAAGAGTGTTGCTCCGATTAAGTACGTAAATGGGAGTTGTGCTCTATCATGTGTGAAAATGTGTAAAATGATCAGCTTCACGAATGTCAAGTGGACGGTATACTTGTGTTTGACCTGTGGGATCCTGGGTCTGATCCCCAGTTGGGTGGTAGGAGTTGCACTGTTTGTGAAACCAAATCTGGTCGAACTAGAGGATGATGTTTTAGTTAACGTTTCATCTACTCGGTATAAGATAAAGTTCAAATGATAATCAAACCCTTCACTACCCTCATGAAACTTCAGTAATATTCGAAATCTATGAAAATGCTTGTTGTTGGAATTGGGCACGTGGCGATGTGCAACTCCGTTCAAGGCCACTACTTCCTCAAGAACACCATTTTGTTGGAGGAGAAATCATAAACGAACATCTATTTGTGCACGAACAAATCTGCATTCACTGGGCAAACAGGTTTACACGGTAACCATGTCAAATGTGGTACACTGTTTCATGGGTAACAGACAGATTGCTTCACGCTGATCTGATTCAAAGAAAAAACAGTCTGCCTCAAATATGTACATATGTAGAGAAAAAGGGCACAATAAAAATAGTAAAAAAAGGCAACCAGTCAAGAAAAGCGCTTGCTTGTTGGTTTGCTATCATAACTATCCCAAATAATCTCTTATTTACACGATCGTAAAGATTCTCAAAGTACACGTGGCCGCGTCAATTCTGAACGATTGGAAAAGTTTGTGTGTGTACATCTGTCTGTACAATAATTTTGGGGGAAAAACGTGATACGGGAATGAAATCTGGATTGCGAATGTGAAAAGAAAACGGGATATAGAACTGATGGTCAGGTTTGGGTAGACGGATGAGGAAATCCGATCGGTCAACAACACTCTCCCCTCAGTGCTGGTCAGTTGATGCAGATAACCAGCTGAACGGATTGAATGAAATTGAAATATTCGTCATCTCTTCCTTCTATCCACGTGGCAGGTTGATTGTCCTAATCATAATATATTAGGGCTACATACACAAGTATGCAGTTATTATTCTTACTAGAATGGAAGGCAAGAGATTTATTTGTATGCCTACCCAATGAAGTCGGTAATGTGAATTGACGGGTAAATAAAAATATGCACTGTAGTCATACGTAAGGTGGGGGAAGGCCATTGGAAGGTGACTCAGGTAGGGAACAGTGAAGACACATATCCAAACACGGTTGAGGAGCTTCCTGCTGAGGGGTTTGTGAACTGGGTGGTGTCACTTGGCTCTGTGACGGTTGCGGAAGCTCTTCAGAGGTGGGTGTTCCCGTTTCCGGTGGAGTGTACGGCGGTGCAGCTTCTTCCAGGTCAGAAGCAATAGTTTCCTCGAACGAGGGCGGAAGCGTTTGTTGAGTACATTGCTCGTAGGTGGGTAGCGTGGGTGAATTGGCTGAGGGAATGGCTGCGAGGGGCAAATAGAACAGAACATACCAGAACAGGATTGGTGTCAACGAGACATAGATTCAACCCGGTCACCAAAACGAATTCATATATTGAAGGTTGCAGACACAATGTTTAGTTAAAAACGGGAACGCTAGAAGGTTGCAGCACAACATCAGGATTTTCGAAGTATGGAACGCCATCAAAAGTCTAACCAATGCGCTTAGTCGGCGCGAATCACGGTGGAATAAATACACGTCGTGTTCTGATGAGAGAATGTTTATCGAGCGAGGTTTGGCCAATCCGAATTTTTCATTCGTGTGAGTAGCTTTGGATGAGCTCATCGATCAAGTTCCACAATGGGACCAATGAGCGCTGCGATTATCGCATCGGGTATGTATATCCGTTTCTCGGCCCCAATAGGTGCCAGTTTATGATACTTTCACAATTCACTTTATCTCGTTAAGTGATAAAATTTATGAAATTAAAAGGTGAGCACCTGTGATTTTTTGGAAGTAACAACAGCACTCAAGAACATCAACAGTACCTGGTGCCTCTTAACAAGTGAATCGGCTAATCCAAGTTTGCCAGTCTAATAAAAACAATTTTCTTTGTTGTTGGTGGTGGTGGTGGTTTGTACTTGCAGTTAATAGAACAACATACTTGTTGCTCCTCTTTATCCAGTAAAAAGACGGTTGCCCCATTATTAGAAACCAAAAATGAACTGTAAAAATTAGACAAAGGTTTTGTGCTATTATTTTCATTTCTAAGAAAGTTGGTTTGTTTAAATGTGCACAAAAACGTGATGACCGTCCGTCAACCGTTTTGAATTAGCACTACCATCTTATTTTCCATTACTTTTATGCTACTTATATATTGGAAGTAGGCTGTTATATAATTCATAAATATTGAGTGAAAAGTGAATCGCTATCGACGGACTGCACAACTCTTGGTGTTGTAACGCAAAGCCGACTCCACTGCATGTGATGCGTTTTATTTTTGATCTATATAGAAACAGTAGCAGCCCATTCGCGTAGTTTGTTGCTAGTAAGTTGTGAAACTTGCAGGACGAAAAATATCGAACCGAGTCATTTGATCGCCGCTATCAGCCAAGTGTTATTGTTATGTATCCTAGTATGACGAAGAGGAGAGTAACAAAGGCGATAGTCACAAAATCAAGCTATTCAAGTTATGAGAAGCTTTCAGCTAATCCCAGAGGTTTAGAATGGTGAATGACATAGATACCCAAGAGAATAAAGTAAGTGGGATAGTTAAACAGGCGACAATGAAGCTGTCGACGACTTCATTTTCGCAATATGGCGGATTTGGCCAACTTCGTTCTCCCCACTTTTGGTGGCGCTTTAGAGAGCATGATAGTCATTTACTAATGTTAGAGGAATACATATTTGCAGATAGCGCAAAATCCATCCAATCGGACTGAGCGCAACGCTTGCACAGTTTGTCCTTCTTGGATAACGGATCAAAGAACTCAATCCACAGTGGGAGTGGAGCCTTGTCAAGCTCGATCGTTGCACATCTGATAGAGACAGGACACTTGGTTGACATGCACTCGGCATTTAGAATCATTTATCGAGTCTCACCACACCCCTCGAGAGTAATATGGTTTCGGACGTTAGCAACCGCAGAGGCGATTAGCATCCGACTGATGAAGCCTGAGCTATGTGCATAGCACAAATTGATTCAAGCTCTCAAATTCCCCTGGCCAGAGGAAGAGAAAATCGCTTGTTCAAACGACCATGACGTAACGACTTTGGTTATGTGATACAAACAGCGCACACATTTGGAGTTAGTTCTCTTGGCCTCATTGCCAAACAAATGACTCATCCACCTTTCTGTTTGACCGTATTGGAATTGTCT
>UZAN01041864.1:38791-54035 GCA_900618425.1 Echinostoma caproni
CTTCGTACCGGTGAAACAAGTCTTCAGCAGCCAATCGAGATACATTGGCTGAGGAGCTGAATATTCAGTGTGTGTGTGTGTGTGTGCACACTACTCAAGTCCCCAACGCAATTGTCATGCTCGGCAATGGAAGTCAAACCGCACTGTTTTACACATTCCCCACGGTTGTTAACACAAGCATGTGCGCGCGCACATCAGCGACAGCGGCGGTGGCCGCTCATAACAGTGAGATCGAGGAGCGGCGAGCCATTCGAATGTATGTGCAATGTGTACAGTTGAACGATATCACGTTCGTCTATCACACGCCTATCACGATCAGGTTCGCTGGTTGTGCGTGCGTACAGGTCTATTTTTGGGTAGCGCGGTAACTTTGAAGTCAAACATTTCCAAATCCGCATGATTAGAAAAAAAACAATGCATTGACTTGAGCGTCGGGGACTATTATCAGGGTTGGCCTAGCTCTATTGGCAAGTTAATACACGTCTTATCGATAGCAACGCAACAACCAATACCGTGATGGAAAATAAATAATTAGCACAACGGTTCCGTCTTGCTGACAAACACAATTCCGATGAGAAAAACGGGCAGAAGGGTGTTTGGATGGCGTTTTATTGTAACCAGCTGAATATGCGGCAGGTTCTAATTCAAGAGTCAGGCGGCACGTTCTGACTACATGCTACAGATCGCATGCAACGGATTTGTTAATAATTGGTGTATACACGGTCAATTCCGCTCGTGCTCTGGGATGACGCATCTCTATAAAGTCGTCAGTAGGACGATGAATTTCAGAGAGAGAGGGAGAGAGAGGTGGATAGACAGACTGACAGAAAGACTGACCGACCAATATGCGTACGCGCACGCACGAGCGCACACACCGACACCCGTACAATGTAAGGAAACGGAACGCATTAATCATTACTCCTAATAGGATAGGGTTCACATAGTTTAGTTAGTGATGATCATTTGCATTCAATCACAAAGTTCTCCAGGTTGGAATGCAAGTCCTGAACGTGCGCGATAATGATGATCACGTTCGACGGCTAGTTAGATCTACATTGATCATTCAACTCAGTCCGGTACCGAATAAGCTTGGCCAAGGTAATGACTGACAACCGGTTGGGCTGAGGATATTTAGCCGAGAAAAAGAGTAACGATGAATTCACATTTAACTCACAGTTAATTGTGAGTAGTGATGTGAAATAACTGATATTGGCTGTTTATAACTGCGTGAAGGCGAGGTTTGAAGGATGAGCCGTTCCAATCAATCAATTAATCAATCAATCAATCAGTCAGTCAATCGATTATTCCATACTACTACCCACAAGTAACTGTGATTTAAATGTGGATTATTAACCCAACCTAGTAGGCTTGTGGCCAGTTAACCCGTAACCTACATGGAATACCTGATTTGGTAAGAGGCTTTCAATCGGAGTAAATATATAATTAGTCAAATTTTTTTATTTCTCACTTTCGTGTGATGAACAGCAGACGGGAAGAGTCCCATAGTCACGAGAACCTGCTGCTCAGTGATGGAGACCGGTAACCTAAGACCCGCAGGACTTGGAATCGCGAACCACATAAGGACCCGATAAGTTAGTTGTGGTATTGAACCGGACGACGGTACAGCTGCCTACTACCAAAGTTGGGTGGTGGTGCGGGGCTCGAACCTCGGATCAAAGGGTCTAAAGCACGCGGTTGATAGCAACTAAATCACTGCGCCACCCGTGACAATTCGGTTCAGCCCTAGCATGACTTGGTTGGCAGTGGTAACACATGTCTTTCATGCCCGATGGGTCCGGAGTTCAAAGCCCTGATGGGGTTGTGAGTATGAACTAGTGATTAGCTAGTAAGATCGGGACTCGAGCCTAGAGCTTCCGAGTGTACGGTTGAATGGAACAGTTGAGGATTGTGCGTGAAGGTAAAGTCTAAAGGATGATCAGTTCTAATCAATGAATCGCAATAATTAATTCATTTGAATAAAACAATTAACACAATATGAGCATATTTGATATTGGCCATCAATTTCGCGTGCTCTCATTATCGACCAGAATGAGTGAGCATGTTCCGAACAACTTATCGCTTCAGGGAGGAACGCTTCCAGCAAGCGCAGTGGCACGAAATTTACTGGATACCGGACACTGCATCGACAAACGCAAAGCTTTCCGCGTTATGCTCAAAGTAAGAAGCCCAAAGATGTTTAGGTTTGCTGAAGCGGTTGTCATTAGCCGTTTAAAGCCTGACCTATGCGTGCAAAAGGCCTTTGTGATGCAGTTGTTATTACCATGGTAATTCCCCTCCTCTTTCCTTCCCATCATCTCAACCGTTCTCTTACATCATCGTTGACACTTCGCTCTTCTCATTTTCTTATTACGTAACTCTCTTTGACCTACTTAATTGAACAACTGTTTTACTCGGTAGACTTTCTGCGTCTATTCGAATTCATTTCTGGTTGTATCTTTTTCGTATTACGTAACCATGTCTAACTCTCTTTCCACCATTGCTAATCGGTTTCCATTACGTAACTGTTTCTACGCTAACATTCCTCTCTTCCTCTTTTACCCATACTCAAATGACTTTGGTAATGACTCAACCACCCAGTGCCTTCTGCTTGACCTCATGTAATTGTAAATCCCCATATATGGTATTCTTATGATAAAAATTTGACTTATTCAATGTGCGTAGACAGCTGATTGAGAGCACGCGAAATTGATAGCCAATATCAATTCTGCTCATATTGTGTTACTTGTTTTATTCAAATGGATCAAAGGGAAAGGATGTTTCCGCAACTAATTCATTGTTCCAGACGATGTGTGTGTGTGTGTGGTTAAAATGTCAACTTGACAAGATGACTTCGTTTGGATTGAACTTTTCATGACGGAGATTTGGGATGGCTCTCCAATCAGGAATCGAAAAAGGGGGAAACCCATTTGGTATAACTGATGGATTTTCCGATCAGCGGGAATATCTGGAGACAGGAATGGGTGTCTGGAAACTAATAACTAATACAGTCCATTTTTCTCTCTCCAGAAATCCGGCATATATTACAGAGGGGGTTACATATTAACAGAGAAACTAAATTTCCAGCGTATCCTGAGAGATTGCGGGTCTCCTGACCGTCCGTACCGCTTAGTAGGGATATTTTATACACAGATTGTGTTATGAACAGAAGACAGAACAAATTCCACCTCACGAGGAGTTGCTGTGCATTCATACAAACTGACACCCTAAGCCCCGGGATTTAAGAGTGAAGAAGCACATTAAGATCCCTCTTAGTTAGATATGGTATTGAGCCGTAAATACAGAGAAGTTGACTAACACCAAAGTTCTATCGCGGTAGCAGGGTTCGAACTTCAGACCTTGGAACCAATGTAATTGAATGCACGTGTCGTTTTCCCGAACTGCACGCAGCTTCAAAGTAGAACAGTTCAAATGATGGAATGGAATGTGATAAAAGCGAGAGCCGTACAGAAAGCATAGGAATATGCCAGCGAATAGTAGGCAAGAAATGAGTACCGGACTATCATTGTCGAAAAAGCGAGATATAGTGAAGCGAACTTCACCGATCACTGTCACGCTGACATCTTACACAAACCAAGTGATAAAGCACTAGATGGAGAGGGACTGGGCCAAATTGGGGGGCGGAAAAGAAAGTGAACCTCTATGGTCAACACACAGAGTGCACAATCTAAGTGTGCATTCATGTCTTTTCAAACATTCTGACTTGAGAAGAAATGACAACAAGAACGCCACTACTGTCGGTTCGCTGCCATATTCTTCAGTGTCTCCAACCAATCAGTTGCAGACAATGTCATACTCACAACCATAAGTACAACCTCAGGAATAGAACGGAGACTGATTCACGTGCGTAAACACAATTACAGAGTTTTAATCCTGAATACTACTGGGATTTTGCTTTTAGTTTAAAATTTAGCATCCAATCCAAATGGCAGCTTCACCGAACGTCTAAATTAAATCACATCTTTTATAAGTGATTAAGAAATCGCTAAAACAAAACAAACATCTACACAAAAAACCATCCAAACAATGTATAAATTTGTATCTTTTACCCCATAGAGAGAGAAATATTGATTAGTTTCAAACTGTATAAGTTATGCAATCTGACGCGAAACTCATACCAACAGTTAGTCGGATTTGAGCTTTGAGTTCAAATGTGATTTCACTGTAGACACCCAAGTTCACGTATTATCTCTGTGAGGGAATCTTCATCGGCCGATAAGTTTGATCAAACGTCTATGAATATGATTCAGTCAGGGAAGATCAATTTCAATTACATTTCCACGCCAGTATTGTAATTGTACAAATCGATTTTGTGGAAAGAGCGTCCATAGTACCAAAAATCCCCCACTGTATGCATACAGCTTGACCTTAATTGACCGGTGTCTGTCAGAATCACAACGTCGAAAACAAGTGGGTTTCTATCGTATCCTCGATCTTGTCTCCGTGTTGGCTGTTGACTTCCGCACCGATTTATTCATCCCAACTCGGGGTGAATACGACGATTGCAACGATTGTGCAACGCATATCCCAATCAACCAAACCTAATTGTTCAAAATTAAAATGATAAAGAATCTGATTCTCACTTCCAGGTGGATCACATAAACATCAAAACGGGAGAACTTTATTGAATGATTGCATGTTTAACTTTAACGGCACCAGCTCACTACTACTCACGTGAATCTATTGGTGTAGTGAATAGTACACCTTTATACGCTAACTGCTGGAGCCAACTGAGTAAGTACAAATGCGTCTTAATCGATAGGGGTACGCTTCTGGTACTATTATTGCATTGAGTGAAAAAGTGATAGGTACTGCTTCAACAAATGATTGGCTCCTTAGTGTGATTTAACAGATCAACGTAGTAAAAATAGTTAGTTTTTAAAGTCTAACTGTTTAGAGCACTGTCAAATTTCACATGACTGGAAAACTACCGCTTTCAACGCATTCCTAACAATCGGTCTCAGTTTATGTGAACTACATGAAAAATCACCCTCGATTAAATTACTACGTCATTTCATCAATGACCTTGAAAAATCACTGGCATTAAAGTTTTCATTGTTCCTAATAATTACATTTTTTAATCAATAATACATCAGTGGAAACACATTCGATTCTCAATTTTGTACAGTTGCAACCATGTTAATAGAAAAGTAGTTTTGTTCATGGAATGTAACATACAGTAACCGGACTCACTACGCTTGGACAATGGAGTTGTCTGTACTAAGAACGTATCACAGGTTGGTGATGAACGGTAGATTAGTCTAAGGACAGACGATTGTTTGCTTAGTGAGTGTGAGCATATTTTCATTTCCTGGTGATCAAAATCCATATTTGTGATCTTTTGACTCTATCATTCATACACACACACACACACACATATATATATATATATATATGTTGTCGCTGTCAGACAGTGTGGAGAAGTTGCGCAAGACCTATTTACACTAGATAGGAAGCTATCACATTGTAATGAGCAAACCACATTCACGTACGTAATTGCTTTGATTTCTGACCATTCGACCTTCGAGTCACTTCTGAACAATGAGAGCGTGAGGGCTTTTATCTCACAAGTTCTGTACAAAGGTGTGACGTCAGACCACTGAATGATCCAGACCGTGAATCAACCATCGGCTTTGTGATTGATTTGTTACACGCACGCACACACAACTGGGTTTGTACAGAAGGCCACCACTGTTTGTTGTTGTCAACTTCGATGCAAACAAGGCATTGTACTTTGGACGTTTCTACTATCGTTTGCCGAAAGGGTGTGTGATAAGCCTCGTAGTAGGAGAAGTAATAGTAGTAGTAGCAGTACTAATAGTGTAGTACAAAATAGTACATTAACTGTTATCGTTTGATCGAAAATTATCTTGAGGTCGGGTTTGCGTTGTCTTCGTTGCGGGTGTGATTTGTTTTCGAAGAGGGACAGGGTTACCAGGCAAGCATGATAGCAACTCAACACGTGACAAGGTCATTGTTTATTGAAAAATGTGGCTGTAAAGGGGTGTGGCCTCGTTAATTGCATACCGAGGTCAAGCCACGTGAACGTTCAGTAGATGGATGAAGACAATCAAGAGCGCAACCACATTGCAATCTGACTATTATCTGTTTTGCAAATGGACTCAGTATGATAGGTGCTGTGAACTTCTGGTTTACCGAATTCAGTCCGGATCGTATGAATCACATTTACCATATGCATGGAAAATCCAATATTTCAACATGAGCAATCTATTATTCCATTCGCTAATCCATCCATCCATCCATTCATCCATCCATCCATCCATCCGTTCATTCATTCATCCATCCATCCATTCATTCATCCATCCATCCATTCATCCATCCATCCATCCATTCATCCATCCATCCATCCATCAATACATGTATCTATTAATGAACTTACTAAAAATTAACAACTTTCAAATGATTTTACAGTATTCTACAACTTTTAGTTTAGCAAGAAAAAACAGTCGTTTAGCTCGAGGACTATGCTATCAAGCTTTTGAAATATGTTCTGAGACCAGAGGATATTAACAAGCCAGTTGAACAGCAGAACGGGTCATATATTAGTGAGCTTTAATACTCGTCTGGATTTTAAAGTTCAATACTTAAATACGGAATCTGCTTAGTTCACTGCAAGCTATATGGTTGCCTGAATGTGCTGCTGCTGCTGATGCTGCTGCTGGTGTTCAAGTAATTTAAGTCCCTTTCGCTGGTATGCTGTGGATTATAAGGCCCTAAGTTCAAACCCTGCTACCGTTCCACAAATTTGCTAATAAGCAACTTCAGCGTCATCCTGGTGAATACAATGCGCATCTAGTGGTAGCCTTTTACTGCTTGTCATTCCCACTTCCAGGGCTTGTTGTGCTGGTTAGAAAAAGTGAATAACACGTCCTCATGGCTACAGTACTTACACCGTCCGCTGTTTGTGTCAGATAGCATAATATGGGTAACAAAACGGAGCTTCAATTCCGAACGAAAAACTAGCATGATCTGTTCAAGTCGCTAAGGGGGGAACTTTGAGTCACATTCGGGAAACCGGGTCTTCAGCTCCCCCCCCCCGCAGCGGTAAATACTTCAACACGGGCTTCTAAATCTTTTGAATATTTTCTCTAAACCTCTAGAGTTCAAATTACTGAAAATCATATTAATATATGCATTTCACTTTCCAAATTCCAAATTATGATTTCCCGGTGACCAATTAGCAGTAACAAATAAGTGTTTCTTTTCTGTATTTATTTACGTGAGCAATGTACACACACACACACCATTTTTAATCATTACAGAAATTTAGTCATTAAACCTTCTAGTTGTGTGGGTCACACCGACAGAGCACTGATCTTTTCACATTCGAGTTATCCATCCAACTTGCAGAGGCATATGTCATCCACCAGGTAGCATGTAAACTGACTGCCCTGACAGGTTTTCCTTACTCTCATTATATTTTGGTATTGTTGCTTTGCTAGTATACCATCCCAATGTGTGATACCAGATTAATTTTTGATCAATTTCTATGATGAATCACATCCCTGGTACTCATGTGCCATTTAACGCTTTCGGTAATCAGATTGTTGAGTATCATTTTATAATGTACTGAATGGTATGTATTGCCTGAGCAACCAGCATAGCTCACATTTCAATCAAAATTCACTATACACTTACACCAAATGTCACATTAAATAGAGCAGGGGAAAAAAAATGTTCAGCCAAAATTATTGAAATACATAATTTAAAGTACATGCTTAGACGAAATTCACTTGTTTTATTCTCTCTTATTCGCTCTCTCTCTCTCTCTCGTTCTCACTCCGTGTCACACACACACACACACACACACACACACACACACACACTCCTTTCTCTGGTCGCAGATTAATCGATCAAGGAGCCTGTAAGCCAGTAAGTACCGTGCCTTCGTTACTTAAACAGCTCGAATCTTTCGATCCCATGGATAGAACGTAGGGGTTCTACTCGCGTCAGCTCCGGGGTAGCTAATCAATCTGTTTCATTTAGTATACTATGTAATAGAATACAATAAATGTGGGTAAACGTAGCACTCTGTTGGGAATCTCAGCAGTGGGCTTCACATCAAACTCGTTTTGCCGAGTACAAATATTTCAATATGGTCATTAATCTTATAACAGCAACAAAAGTTGAACGGTTGTGCTACGTGTTTGGGTTAAGTAGACCCTGTTCTCATGTTATGCTGATCATTTTGGGCCGGGGTGAGTTTGGACGGGGATAAGGAGACTGACTGGATGATCCCGTTCATCCCGGTTGTTGTTTCTTGTGTGAATCATGCGGGTCTCCACACTGATAGAGGTCATGACCCCGTCTATACGGTAATGTGTAACCGTGGCAACTAGACTTATCCAAGCTCTTCGGGTCATGTGACACGAACGTCAGCGAACTGTGCTCGTCTAATCAGGTCAACATGGTAGGTTGACCTTTGGTAATCCGTAAGAATCAAGCCTAACTGATCGAATATGTGCAACCCAGTGACATTTTCCACTCACATTTTTTTATTGGGTAGTGATGTTGATGTTTGTACGCCTTGACTGATCATCCCTATCAAACTTCCTGTCTACACTGGTCAGCACCGATGGGCAACATGCATTCAGAACTACATACTCTAAGAAGAGCAAGATTTGAGTCTACGTACTGCCCTGATTAAGGGAAATGAACTGAGGTTTGTGTGTGAACATGAAATCTGAGGAATGATTAGTCAACGGCGAAAATAAGATCTTTGATTATACCAGACTGAACAACATGCGTAAAGTTAATGGTAATCCGTTTCTTGGCTAGTAAATTCAATGCTGCTTTTACCTCCGGTTATTTTATAATATCGATCGAGCAATTCAAATAGCACCAGTAGATGTGCCCCTCAGGGTTATGTGCCAGGCCCACTGCCGTCCCTGATGTTCGTCAATGACTTACCACGGGAAATCCAAAACCCGTGCTTTATCTTCACGGACGACTTCAAGGCGACTGAAGCGAATTTATATCAAGACCTGCAGTCCGTTAAAGGTGGTCAGAAAAGTGGGATCTTTCTCTCAATCTATCCCAGTGTCAGATTCTCACCGCAGAAGTTGAACTTGGCAATCAAAATAGAATTGATCTCAAGAGAGAAAGAGAAGTTAAGGACCTTGGAGTCATTATACCGCACGACTTCAAACCCTCACCTTCAATGTTAGAGGGCAGCCTACATAGCTCGAAGGGAACTTTATTTCGTCTGCACTCCACTATTACGTCTAGGAGACCCGAGGTTCTCATTTCTCTATACAAAGCCATAGTTAGGCCACACTTGGAATATTTTGTTCAGGCATGGGCACCCTACTTTCGGAAGGACATCGAATGTCTAGAAAGAATGCAATGTCTGGCTAAAAGGATGATAGTGGGACAGAGAGGTAAGACTGATAAACAGAGGCTCAAGGACCTTAATCTATTCTCGCTGGCAAGAAGGAGAATTAGGGTGAATCTCATAGAAGTTTTTAAGATCTTAAACGGTCTCTCCGGACTCCAGTTTAATGATATGTTCTAATTCATCCCTCCGAGTGGTACTAGGGGGCGTAGCCTAAGGCTGCCACATAGTCTTGTAAGGTTGGACATCCGAGTCAAGTGCTTTACAAGTCACGTAATACCATACTGGAATAGTTTACCTGAGGAGGTTGTAAGTTTCTCAAACGTCATAGCTTTTAAGAACGCCTTAGATGATTGTTAGGCTTCTATATTCCCTGAAGTAGTTTAAAAGTAGGAACCTATTAGTCCTGAGCGCCGTTGCCTAGGATGTAATACTGCACCTCATATTTTGCCTTTCAGACAAAACCTATTGGCTCGCAGTGTTAGAAGCCACAGTATCGGCCAACCATACATCTATTTGGATGCACGATTGGTTAGGATCACATATCGTTCTTTGCAAACTGAACTGTATTCATTGTGTGATTTCATTCAAGTGTTCTGTAAAATGATTCCACAAATCAGGAAAGCCTGATTGCGATGGTCTATGGGTGGGTTGCAGGCATGGTGAACGTGGTCATCATGTTTCAAGGACAGACTGGACACTTGTCCATTATGAATTGCAATCTTGACACAAGACTTCGATACTTTGCTAGTCAAAGACTCGGTTTGTGAATCCGTACTCAAACTATCCACCTTAGCTCGGAATAAATCATGAATTGATTATTTTTAAATCAAAAATATGCTTGTATTATTTGACACACTGCATACAATAATGATAATCACAGAATCAAGCAGTGCACACCTTCTTGCACTCGATCTGTTGTCATTCAAGTGGCGCGTGCGCGCGCACACACACACACACACACACACACACACACGGTCTGAGTGAAGGAAGATAAGCACCCTGCTCTGCTCTGCGTGACCTTGCCCTTAGTCACCCAGTCTACGTGCTGATACAAACGAACATGCAGTATGTGCACTGAGAAATAATTTCCCGCACGATTGAGTTCCGACCTCAATACTTCGGATCTCTATCTCTCTCGCACGCTCTCGTCCACTGTGTGAATCCTACTGTCAGCTAAGCTCAGTCGACTTTGCTCATTAACGCATGTGGTTGATGGCAGTCAGACAAGCGGGCCGTGTTTGTCGAGTTATCGTAAAGCTGACCGGTAAACTCTCTCTCCCCCGAGTATCTCTAGTCACATAAACCTGATTGCGTTTTACCTTCTATAGTCTGCATAGAAGAAGAATGCCTGGGTACTTGTGAACTCCGATTTAAAGAGACACGTTCTTTTGGTTGCTCAAAGTTTTCGGGGTTTCTCAATGCAACTGCTCGGTGACGTATTCTTCAACGTGAAGAGCAATTCGAATTCAGCAAGCCTATGAATCTTTGAAAGTCTGTTGCACCGGTTTAAACCCTCTAATTTATTCTTGTAGTTAACGGATGAGTGCAATTTTGCGAAGAAAGTGGACGTCAAACAGTGACCACTTGAATGTGCATCCTGTCCGTCGTCCACCATCTACCTTACTCTCAAGTAAATATCGAAAAGTGCAAGATAAAAATGGTCAAAGGAAAAAAGTTTAGCGAAAATCAGTTTAACTACTCTGTGTCTACAGACACGGACGTGGTACGTTTGGGGGAAGACACTTCGATTGGGTGACTAGCTACTTGTGTACGGGGTTCACCAGGACGAACAGTGCTGGAAGAGGCTTGTCCCGGTAGAATAAAAAACAAAATAGTATTGATAGAAAAGGGATATGGACGTCACTGCTCGACTTCGAGTGGCTTGGTGATGAGTCGAATTTCCTTCCATTGACAATGATCAAGAACAGATAGAGAGGTGGACAAATCTGCACGCCACACATGACTGCCGTATTAAAGTGAAGCTGGGTCTGAGCTTTGTACCGTGCGAATAGGAGTGAGTATAAATGAACAAACGTCTGGTGTGGCAGAGAAAGCCGATCTTGTGCGCAACGTTAGAGTAAAATAAATAAACACAAGGTAACCATGAAAGGGAAGGAGATCAGGACGGTCGCAATAAACTACCTGAATGATCGAAACGGAAAACGGTTGAGTTAAGATTTAGTTTGAAGGAAATAAAATCACTTTTATGCAAACTGAATCCAACTGAAGTTTTACCAGTATTAAAGTGAATACATTTCTGATAGCGCCTACCTTCTACTATTCACATATAAAATCACAAATTTCTGCTATGCATAGGTTCTAAATATCATTTTAGGCTGCTTTTCGATTAAGTTAAGTTTACTTTGTAAAGTAGATACGAGGAGTGAGCAAAACGTTTTCCGGCGTAAGCAGTACACGACGAGTATGATGTGCAGATCAGCGGACAAAGAAAACGAGAAAACTGTAATTTACTATTGTGAATATTGTTCAGTGATTGCAACTCATACAGAACCAACACACAGCAACACAGCCAAAAGCATAGCTCGCTAGTCATACGAGGGTCGCTGTACTCAAACAGTTGTAAGAATGGAAAACTCAGTCGATGTCACTTGAGTGCAATGATTTTCTACGAATACAAGCAGCAGCGGGTTGTTGATCGTTTGTGGGGTGTCTTTGGTGATAACGCACCTTCAAGAAACACTGTACTTGAGTAGTTTACGGGACTTAAGAGTGGCAGGAGGTCTTTGAATGATGAGACATGATATGGTTGACCTTTGGATGCTAGTGGAGGTGACAATAAGGGAACTACTGCATACACAGATTAGTTAGATAGAGCACGTGATTGTATCGTGGCGTTGTTGTACGAATGCACGGAATCCGACTCTTACCGGACAGATATTAGTGCTGATTTATCTACACTGTCCACAAAGTCGTACCAGTCGTTCCATTTTTTTTCTAAAGCTACACAAGTTTGCCTGAATGAATTATCCGTCACATGTAATTTTAGGCGTTGCATCACGATTTCGATTCCGATATCTGTTCTCTTTTCCGGCAAATGAGAGCGCCCTGCATGAGTGCCGTTGTTTCTGTTTTGATCATACTCGTTAAAATATTATCAGTAGTTGAGCAAAAACAAAAACAGTGTTTAATCTCCTTGCATAGTACGGTCCGGATGGACACGTTATGAAGAATTTCATATTGGGTTAGCAACTTGCGTTGTATGTCCCACGAAAGATATTCATTTAGCGATACTGATAATAGTAATTAATATCGATAGATGTAGATGTGGATAGATACTATAAAAAAATATATTAAGTTTTACAGTAAAACACAAAAGACCCAATAAAATTCTGCTTGCAATCAAGCATCTCAATCAAGATGGCTCGGGATTGGAAAGTCCTGCACTATAACACATCAAAACATTTAGTGAGCGATGGAATGAAATAGCCCCATAATCATAGTAAGAAACAACGGAAACTACCGTCAAACGACCTACAATATTGCCAATTTGAGACCAACCGCCAAATCGATAGCCAGTTCTGAACGAGCTGGACTTGCTCTATCTGAGTGAAGAGCTGCGGACCAACAGAGGCGGAACCTTAGGACGAATTCGGCGGCACCGCTGATAGCCGTATTCCCGGGGAATTCTGCGCAGATCGTCGTGTACAAGCGAGTGGACTCATCTTCAAGCAAGAGGTATTTGTGTGAAATGAAAACAACTTCTAATGACGACTGTTCCGACTGTTATGGAAGCCCCGCAATATAATGACCCACTAGGATAGGCGTGGTACTAGGCCTGCTAATGGTGACTCTGCCTACCACCCTTATTGGGTAGAGGCTATCGGGTTCTAACCTTTAATTTCGGTTGGTGATCGGTAAAATCACACACACACACACACACACACACACACACCAAGGTCTAAACTGAGTGAACCCATTCATTTTTTTTACCTCCTTTTATTGAATAAACAAAAATACAATTTTTAGGGGGGGGGGGAAGCGGCCAATCAAAGGGCTGCTATTCGATACAAAATTGGGAGAATCAGTCGGTGGTGGTGGGATTCGAACACATCTCTGGGGTGATAATTTAGTGACGTTACCACCGGGCCACCACCGCCCTATTCTCATTTGGGACTGTTGACAGAATATTATGTATCAAGATGATCGAGAAATTCGTGACACATTATCAGTTATTGGGTCCTGATTGATTGAATTCGTTGAGTAGGTCTAGGTGACATTTCATTGGTTGATTTTCAACTCCATAATTACCCGGTAATTTGGTTCAGGTTACCTCTGAACCGTTTGGCCTAGGTCACCTTTCAGATCCCCCACTGTACCAAAGCAAAGACAGCGGCTTGTCACAGTTCACGGAAGTCACAACCATGACGTCACGAGTCGTCTACGTATGCTTGTGTGTGTGTGGTACTTATTTTTTTATAGTGATTTGGGCCAAGCTGATGGTGCCTAAGATTGAACGATTACCCTCGTGATGCTGATAAAAGCTGGAAGGATTCAACAAACCGATAAGGGAGCGTACATGGTCAATCGGGTTTAATGATAAGCAATGCGAAATGCACTGTTGCTGAGAGGATTTTTCCGAGTAAGATATAAATTCGCGAGTTTAGGAGTTCGCATCTCTTGAGAGCACACACAGGTTCCCGATCGATTTATCCCATAAATCTTCGCCCCATTAAACATCTTATCTCGTTGATTAGTATTAGTATTTGTGAAAAGATCGACCGCAATCTGTAGCATTCGAACCCACATGTCGACCCGTACAGCTAATGCTTTACAGCTGAGCTACGAGACAGGGGCAGATGAAATTTACCAGCACGCAAGCCACCTGTCACAGACGATTTTCCTTATAATTCAGCTCAAATCACCCAAAAATGTTCTTCTCAGGTTGAGTTATTTGTTCACGTTATATTGTTTGGCCTGAATCACACACTACACCTTAATCTATCATTATTATTATACAAATAAAGTTTGACGCTGCTGAGGGCCACCTGCGGAAGAGTTGCACAACTTCACAAATGCTCTCTGATTGAGAACTGTTGCCTATAGCGGTGACTGATTGATTCATGGCGCGTGCTTCTTCAGTGGCGAATCAACAAGTCGTTTCACCAGATTATCCGTTCCAACCCGGATTAGGCATAAACGCGCCTGGGGTTTAAATGTGTGTGTCTCACCGTGCAACACAGCCACGCCACTGTTGCTGACGTGATCACACAGATGACACTCCTGGATGGACAATAACAACACTGCCCTTGATGTGACAAGCAACGATTTTTTCGCCAGTCGATTAGTATTATATAATTTTTGTCATAAACTCACTCTCACTATGCGCTTACCCCACCAATATGTGTCTGTGAAACAGTTGCGTTTGCAAAAGCAGCTCAGAGAGAGACCACAGCACGATTGAAAGCATATATTACCAGCTATCAGAATGAATTGTCCAGCCCGTACGTAAATCCGCGAAAGCCACGCATCCTACATACATAACATTACAGTTTATGTATTTCCACTAGACAGCTGGGGCCAATATATCCATTCGGAAGCCACCCCCTTGTTAGGCTCTGAAAAGCTCTATTGAACAGTGTTTCGGAGTTCCGGGGCTTTCAGTCATCTGATCGTTGGCATTGAGGGAACGAATAAGTTGTCATCTATGGTAATCGATTTGAGGTCACGTGGACCGGCAAATTGTGCTTATCTCAAATCTCGATGTAAGCAGGAATAAAGTTTATCTCAAATACCGTTATGGGTAAATCAGAAAACAAAAAGGATTCCTTCAGTTTGGGCACAAAGACTTTAGTTTGTATCTAGTTATTTACTTTCAGGGCTTGGTACATTTGTACCGGAGTTTTGAAT
>UZAN01041865.1:6117-38443 GCA_900618425.1 Echinostoma caproni
ACGTGACACTGTGATTCCCACTAAAGGGTTCAGTGCTTCATACTATTTAACGCTAACTTTCTCAATGAAAATAAATCAACATCACAGATTTTGATCCCAAGGCAGGAAATGATTGTATTTATAGAGCGAGAGCAAAACTTCGAACTGAAAATGTGAGTAGACACACAATGATTATCATTCATATTAGACAATGAGGTTCAAAATCAAGGTTATGGTCCAGTTAAATTTGAGTAACTAAATCCCTTATGATGACAAAATTTAAACCCGTGGTACTCGATGTGATGGCATATAAACTATGATAATGTGCCGGGATAAGGCATGCCCGGGTGACTGTGATCTCGCAGTTTATGTATATCACGAACATAGCTCCTGCCATTTTTGAAATACCCCGATTATTGGGATCATGATTTATAACTAACAGAACAACAGCACAACCTGTGATCTTTGCTCACACTACCGATTGACTATTCGCTCATAAGAAGTCGATGAAGTCGCTACTTGAGCTTACCCTTAACACGATCAGACGTCTACACAAAGCCACAAATAAACGATTGCATCTTGCTTTTGATTTCTGCATTAAGGGAGTATTGTTATATAACTCGTTCCGAATATAAGAGTTTGATCACTTAGGCGGTTGTTTCTGCAGTTTGATTAATCAACCCGTCATAAAAAAAGAACAATATATATATATAATTAATGTAATTATATCGAAGTTCTGTTTGACGAAAATGGTTCTCTGCTCGAATGCTTCAACTGTATGTTGCATTTATTGAATCGTCCATGCGCACTGAACATTCCAAGGTATTTGAAAGGGTGTAGTCGACATGTAGAGGCACCACCGAGGACAACATGATTGTGGTGTAAGAGACGGTGGAGGTGGATACACGGGTGACAGAATCACAACTTGTACCAGTTTCCAGTTTCGCACAATTGGAGACTAAAAGCGATCAATAAAAACACCAGGTGTTCTGTGTCAAATCCTTCCACTTAATGCTACTGAAATACATTGATAGTAGTGTGATCTGGAAGCCCGTCATTCCATTCCGCCCAAAACCGTGATTGGTGCATACGCAAGCCAATCGGAATTCGCGAGACGAAAAACCCGAACTTCGTCATTGTGTAAGTCAGGTTGGTATAAGTCTCAGAGATAATGGACCTACAGTTGACAATGTTTTACACAATTTAGTCGCGGATTCCCAACCCCTTTGTGTGCACTCATATACGCGACATTCGACATGAAACTCTGTTATCATAAATGACGAATTGAGCAGCACATTTACAATTGATTTGCTCGGGATTGATTTTTCTTGCCCACATTTGATCCGATCACTAGCACACAGACGTTTTCAACTCACATTGAACGGATTGATGGTCTCAGTGTACCGGTGTACCGTGTGCATTTCTCTCCAACAGGATCTGACATTCAGAACTAATTCTGTCGCTTGATCTCGATCCAACTCAACAGTTTGATTTTCATTCACCTGTAAGTATTTTCAATGTTTTTTATTTCATACTATCAGCTACTATGTGATCTCTTCTATAAATGATGAAATAACTCAGTTTTCCGTGGGTTGAGCTTTAGATTACCACTGAGACACAAAAGGTATCTACTTAACACCGCGAAAGTTTCACGTTAGCACACGAATTCAATTGCTAATAAAATAATGATCCACGAAATTTCGATTTCCAATCAGGCTGCACATTTTTGTTCCTCACAAACATCGTTTGAACTAAACAATCTTTCGTTAGATGAGTTCCAACTAAGGAGTGACGTCGTTATCAAATCACTTGAATTTGGCTGTTACAAATTCTACATTAGTAGTACTTCAAAACGACTGTCTGTATTGAAATCAAAAATAATGCACAATTGCATACAGTATCGCACCGTTTGTGGTTTTGTCTAGGAGGGTTTGAAAATGTTGGTCATCAGGTAGTGATTTTGTAGCATACGACGCTAGCGGAAAAAAACTAATGGAATCTATTCAGACACGTTTCACGACACAGCACTGGACATTTGGATCAAAGAAAACTGCGAGCAGACAAAAGGATTTTTTGTGTGGCGGGGGAAGGGTCGTACGAGATAGGTGATCACCACAAACCCAACGGCTGGTCATCCTTCAAAGTAATTCAGTTCAAAGTAATAGTGAGACGAAAAATAAATATTGGTTGGAGTGAAGGTGTGCGTATTTGCGTTCATGTAGAATGACATATTTCAGTCCTGAATACATAGGCATTCGCGCATGCAGATTAGAAAATCCCTTGTAAATGATTGAGTACACGAGACAAATCCGATCACTCTTCATAAAATATCAATCCACATTTTCATGAGATCACACCAGTCTTTGACTTATATAGAACGACCTAATTGTAGAATCGATATGCAGTAGGGCAGTTGGGCTTTTCATCCTTTATGAATCATTTTCGTCAACTCCAGACGACTATTTCCGTTATCCGTTATCAGATGTGTGCTACATTTTTGTGCCCAAAGGATGATAGCTCCATTAAAAGCAGTTTTCGCACTTCGTTTGAATTATATCCCAGGAAAAATATGTTCATATTGCCTGATTTTACTTGGACCGGCTTAGCGTCACCATGTCCATGTCTGAATAAAATCATGGGATAGAAGGTTATGGATTACCGCCTAAAGCGGTGGAAGAGAAGTAACTACCGAATGCCTTATTCCTGGTCTCAAGTACATGCCAATAGGGATGTTACAAACTTCCTTGCACTGACAACAGAGGGTTTCGATAACTGTCACTCGCTCACAGAAGTCATATCTTTCGCAGATGAAGGTTATTATATCTTCTCGGTCGAGGTTGGTAGTAGAAAACGGTTAGATCTTAATAAATATTATTTTTTGCAAATTTATGCAGTTTCTGGATGGGTCAAGACCAATTTCGAGTTCATTCAATTACCACTCAGTAGTTGGGACTTGAATGTAATCGAAAACTTTTCTCTTTATTAGGAACAGAGATACGTCAGCTGCCTCGACAATGATGGTCAATGGTTATGGTGCAGGGTGTATTACAGGAAACTGGCAAATTCTGTACAGCAGTTAACTTGGTGGATTCCATGCTGAAGTGACTGCCTCCAGTGTTCATAAAAGAGAAAGAGAAAATAGAACATGGATACGATGAAAATGCAATAACTTTAGAAACTCTCTGATTTGTTTCGATCAATAAATTCTGGATTTTACTGTGGCTTTGTTATTATGCACCTGGTACACCAGCAATAATCGTCGAAAC
Organism: Echinostoma caproni; assembly: GCA_900618425.1. Taxonomy (NCBI): domain Eukaryota; kingdom Metazoa; phylum Platyhelminthes; class Trematoda; order Plagiorchiida; family Echinostomatidae; genus Echinostoma; species Echinostoma caproni. The sequence continues at coordinate 9,363 of UZAN01041865.1, forward strand.
TGAGAGATCGTATACTTAAATGGCGTTCAAGTAACAGAAGCAAAGACATAAGGGAATATTACTACAAAAAGGCTGGGATTGATGTAGAGCAAAAGAACATAAAATCCCGCGAATGCGGCTGCAAAACTTAAGCGTGGGAAGATCACATATTTTAAAAGCTCAGATATTTAAATGACTTTAACACATACATAGAGTACTGGCCGATTGTGATGCACCAAAATATTATCTTTGTAATCAAATAGATTTTCGCCATATTCATCATCAGTATTAATGCTCTAGGTATGGACAATAATTTGTATCTTGTCTACTTCAATTTACGTCGCTTCTAGTCTGCATGAGTGTCAATTAAACGTGCCTGACCTTGAGTGCAAAGATTAAATGAGATCGACATGAAAATCACAAACTTCATCAAATGAAATTTTTCCTAATAGGAATGACTCAAAAATTACCCCCAATTATTTCCATAAACCCTTACCATCTCGGTTATGTGTTGTGAGACATCATTTTGTCGAATGTATAATCAATTATAGCAACTCTATTGGATAATTAAATGAAATTCTTTCACAACCCAGATAAATTGCATTAAATGAGGGTTCATAATAATGATCCATGTTTGACATCTAACTCACTGAATTCGAGAAATACCACTTCAAACAAAGTCAGCCTTTAAATGAAGGTCATATTCGTGCACAGCTTTGTTTGTTCGTATTGTTGTCACTAAAAAGAAGCACGCGACGCTCTAAGCCAAAAGTTCTTGTTATCTCAGCAAAGAGGACAGAAAGAGAATGGCACGGGCACACAAGCTGGGATTTTCAATATCAAACCTTGCGCAATCGCTTAACGTTAACAAAAGCACAATAAACAGGAAAATCCATGGGAAAACAACAATCAGAACAGCTTGTGGGGGGCCGCAAACCGAGTACATCCAAACAGAATGTCGATCTGATTCGTATTACTCTGCAAAAGCATTGCAGAAAATCGTTGTCATCTATCCAATGGGAAGTTCTTCCCAGCCATTCATACTCCGTTTTGCGAAAGAAAAATGAAAAAAAATTAACATACGTCAGGTTTCAGCTGACGTAAAGCCAGGCTTGAACGCGCAGCAAAGGCAGGCGTGTATTGATTTCGCCTGAGAATTCAAATCTCGACGTGCGTCATTTTGGCGATCGGTTTATTTCGTCGACCAGTGCATGATGTGTGACGAGCCTTGGATGGCTCACAAAAAAGTCATTTGTGGTGAGAAGTTCCCAAGAGAACGTATTCCACCAAATGAAAGAGTTTCTTATCCGTCGAGATCGTTCATCTGGGCAGGGATAAAATATAGTTAGTCTTGTCGGTGGACATCAGTCAAGGGCACCATGAATAGTGGGAAATTCGCATCAAAAATTACGTAAATGTTTCCAGAACTTCACAAAAAATAGTCTGCAAAAGTTATTGGTTTTCAGGATAACGGTCCGTGTCATGTTTCACGAGAGATAAGCAAATTGATTTATTTAAGTCGTCTGGTTCACTTATTATTTGCTTTTAGACTTCAGAAAAAAATGCGTGACTCTAGGGTCCAGTTTATGCAACTTCCCCCTAATAGCCCGGATCTCAACATGATTGAAAATCTGTTTTCTGTTTTGAAGAGAGAGCTCAATGTGCTACCTGCACATTGAACATTGGAGGCAAAAGTGCGATACGTAATGGAGCACAAAATAGAAAATGACTTCATAGCAATGTTGGTAGATTCGATGCCGAAGAGACTGGAAAAAGTCCTAAAGAACAAAGGTGAACCAATCGACTGTTAGTGTACACAAACTTTACATCTTACTTATGATCAATGTTAATTTGTTATAAGTAAAATCTGTTTCATTCTCTTTAGTTACCTCTTAACTCATCATGGTCTAGGTCAACCACTCCTGACGAAATGGGAGTATCCGCTACATTCTGAACCATTCCATCTGCTGAGTATAAGCGAATCAGAAAAGTGATTTCTATAAAGAATCACCGATGGTTGTTTATTATTACTTGGAAAAATATTTACTTCAGTATCAATGCTGTTGTCTATACGAATTGACATGTGTTTCACAGGGACCCGTTGCTTCAGTTTCCATTAGACCTGTACATATGTACGATAAAAATATTGTTAGGATGTGAGTAGATATGTAAACGGCCAGTCGTCACGATAGCTTATCTCAATTTGTGAAGACGGACAGCAGGCTGTTTGTTGATGGTATTACAACAGAGTCGGATCTTGATATTTTGAGTTACACGACCGATGGCGAACACGTGCACCCCCCTTTGATAAGATACTCTGAATTCAAGGAAGAGTGAATGGTTTTTTACTGCTCTTTACGAATCGGCATAGAAACAAAATTCTAATGATTTTCCATTTCCACTTCCTTCTGTTGAATACGTAAAAATGCAAGAAACGATGAAGCGGTCAGAGGGCTGCTATACAACACAGTAACCATTCTGTTGTGCTTGCATTCGAACGCATGTCATTCAGACGGAAATTGTGTTGACGTTACCACCGGGTCACCACCGCCCAGGTGTAATACAGTGAGTCCGAACCTCGGCCTAAATACATCAGTCGATTGAAGAAATCGAATAACCGGTGTGTGTGTGTGTGTGTGTGCTGGTTCGGGGGTAGACTCAAATCCTAGCAGGCAGAACCAATACCGGAGTAAACAACAGCAGATATTGTGTGTCAGATTTTCTTCGCATGTGTTTGAAGTAAGAATTCCTTTCAAGAGCAATCTCATCAAATTCAATATGGTAAATTTTTCATGAAATTTAAAACAGATTCATGTAAAATTTAGTCATTATTGAAGTCCATTTTTTGTAATTAAAGTTCAATTTTGACTTACGTCTCTAACCCTATTTCCAACATCTACCGTTGCGGTTTCCCCAGCAATAGATCCCGACTTACAGTTCAGTAAATTGGATCATTGCCTAAATAAATGATCATGGAGAGGGAGAGGGGTGAGGAAGTCGTGTTTGTATAATGCAACACCTAAGAGAATTGAAGCGAAACCGATAATTTATGTGTATCTTCGTTGAAGCTGATTCAGGCTTTTGCATCACAACAGAGCCCGAAATGAAGTTACAGTGTTCACCGATTTGTAGTCGATTCAAGAAGGAGGAAGGGGGAATTGTTAACATGCTGCGACTAATGACATGAACAACAACCTATTTTGTTTTCGCATTCGGGCGGTAGAACTCGTCTGAGAATGGTAGAATGATAAGATGCATAAATTCGAAGAAATATCAGACAGAAATACGGGTAGAAAAACAACCGATCGTTTTTAACTGAGTTATTATCACAATGAACGGCGAGAAAAATTTGGTGAATTATGCAATCAAGTTTATCGCATGGTCTTACCAGTTTCAACGAACCATGTTTTGTGAATTACTTACAAAATAAAAAACCATATCTGCCGAGGGAGAGAAACAACCGAAGAAAAGCCGAATTAAGCAAAGGTTGATAGGAAAAAAGATGCAGAAAGCAGCATAAACGTTGGCAGGTTATAAACGTGGAGCCCAGAGTGGATATAGGTTATCCTTCGTAGTGTTGTAATCTACTTTTCAGTTCAAATCCCAAATTAAGGAAGAGGAGACAATTGGGCTGTCTGAACAATTAACCCCTTGCGATAGGTATAATGTTTGTAGCATCACTCGGGACTGGACGAATGAATTGTGTCCAATTGTACGCACATTATTCCCGTCTCCTGATCTTTGTACAATCACAGGAGTTGCTACGCTCAGAATCAAGCTAAACATCTGCAGACACAAATGCACTACGGCCGAAACAAGAATACACAGCAGAGAGCCGCAAGCGCCGTAAGCGATCTACAACTTCGTTCAATAAACTGTTTGCAACTTGGGCACGCAAAACGGAGCACAACAGCACAGACTTCACATGCCTCGGGCATTGATTGTCCCAATGAACAAGTCAGCTAAATGGTATCACGTGTAAACGAAAGTGTATAGATCGGATTCGATCAAGCGGCAGCAATTGATTGCGTGTTCCACGAAATCGGTTGGTCGAGTTTGCACCGACCGACCCAACTGACCTTCTTCACAGATCACTTGTTTCTGAATCGACGTGTTGCACGCACTGAGGCGTGCACAACTTTTTGTGTACCCATAGCGGGGGGGGGGGCGGAGGTTGCGATAGGGTCGGCACAAGCGAGCACGATCGATGTAGTGTGCCAGAACCAACTGAGTTCTGGTTGAACGACTCATGTCTGATGTTGAACTAATGTTAGACAACTCAAAATGCTCCTTGGTGGTAGCTCATTTTAGTGGTCAGTTTTGGGTTAAATTACTGATCCCGGTTTCAACCGAGAACCAATTGCGTTCCTCGCAAACCGATATTCCCAAAAATGTAGTTAAAATATGTGCGGACGGTTGGACATTCCACTATGGGTTTATTTTGTTTAAGTCTTCCAAACAAATAACTTTTCCCAATAAACACAAAACGCCTAACTGGGTTCAATACTAGCTCTGCGTATTTGGAGTGCGTTCATCCTTAATTTTAGATGGAATGTTTTGTCACTGAGGTCTAAAGATCAAAGAAAATGACAAATACTCTGGAATTGATGGTAAAATAGTACAGTTTATCAATCCGAACTATTTAGTTTTGACGAGGAATGTTTGGAATAGCTCATTTGGTGTTTTTCACAGTAGCCAGGCCCTGTTGATGATCTAAGACTTCGGTCACACCTAACTGTTAGAATTGTCAACAGTGTTTACCTTGAAGTTGAGACTGAGGATTGACCAACTGTAAATATATTCTATTACGCAACGTGTATCAGGATACAGTAGTTGTTTAGTAATACTTGTGTAACACAACTGTCATTTCGACCATTTCGCTACCTGAGCTCGAAAAAACGAATTCACCAATTCGTTTTCCCACTACGCGAGGCCGATGATGTACATGACACAATTCTACTCAATAGAATTACTCACCTGATCACAGACACTCCCGTGGACCGTATCCCGCTTTGTTGTTTGTCTTTCTGACGTGTCCATTAGTTCAACTGCCTAACTCCCCTGTTTGTCCGATTTTTACCATTCCGTATACGTGAGTGGCTGCGTAAGAACACTGTATGGAACGGAACTCACTTTGTCTAGCTGATGTGTTTAGATTTATCTGTATCTATATACAAACAACTTGGTGGCTTTATTACGACATAGGTCTATCAAAAGAAAGGAATTATAATGCATTAAATCAGCTTAATTTACTAGGCTTAGCTTAATCATGTATTTGTTTTCAGCCTAATGAAACAAAATCAATTATGATAGTCTAGGCTTCAGATGCATAAACATACTTAGTCAAGAAACACTATCGCAATTAGCATTGCCCAGTGTAGACAAAAAATCGATATCAGTACTAATTTGGAGCTTGTTTACGAAGCATAAGTTGCCAACATGCATGGGGTTGGGGTCAATTTGAAGAAAACCAACTAAGTGGAACGGGGAAGAACACCAACATGATTCTATTATTTCATGAAGCAAACAGGTTCTATCCCGTACGAGCTCATCCAAAATCTACATCAGTTCAGATAAAAAACTATATTCATTAATTATTTGAAGATTATTCGCTACAGAACACTGAACAGTGCTCGTTCTAACTTGTTTCCTGTAGCTGAAAAACTCCAAAGGAATTTGACTCTTAATCAATTGACAGATACTCGTTTTAGTTCGGGCTCATTTGTCATTAAACGATGGAAAACATCTAGTAGAAAATAGAATGGGAATGTGACATTTTAATTGTTGAACAAGTATGGTCGCGCGTTTTGATCCGGCTTGCCACTTCCCTCCGCCCCCCCCCACGCCACGCCACCCTCGGCTCGCACGCAAAAATAACACGAACGTCGGTTGAATTGAATCTCTTATGAGAAGTGATATAACTGGGGGGTTGGTGGGCACCGGGGGGGGGGCGGGTTGAATGCAGATTCGTCAAAAACGATAGACGGTGAAATAATTCACGCTGTCCTGCCAAGATAGGTGGAATGAGGATTTAGAAGGGCGGACGTATTTTCGGTAGAGCAAAATTGTTCGTAAACTACTTTTGTGCGAAAAGTCGAGTGATCCCAGTAGGTCACACTTTGATTGAGTTAACTGTGTCTTGAAATCGGATGCACATTTCACAATTGGACCAATTTACTGAATTACATACCAGCGATGTTTCATGTTGAGTTTTACATGGAATTTCGCGATTCATAGATATCTTGTTGGCAAACTGGTTTACTTGCGTGAGGTACAAATAAACAGCAAAATCAATTGATGTGTGCTTTCCACAGCGTTGCGCGGTAGGCCGAGATTCGGACAACTGTTTTTTGTGCGCATCTGCAAATGTGCCGTCGTATATATGATGAACGTGATATGAAAAAATTTAACCACACAGGATAGTTTTATCAATCTGACATCCTTACCTTGTTAGAGGGTATGAAAGAAAGCGGGACAGAATACGACAAACAGAACAATCGCATTTCATAATTGTCGTTTCTTTCGACAGTTGGAATTTGGATTATGGTTGCCTTTGAAATAAATTCAAAGTGTACAGCACCCGGGTCAGAAAATAATTTTATGCAATGGATCAAAACTTTTAACGTTGGTCCGTCTGTTTGAGGTCAATGCTTACGAGATTTGAGTCCACTTAGTACCGACTAGGATTTTCATTTCCACAGATATCATTTGTCCAGAGTGAAAATTAAGCTCCCTGAGGTCACTAGACGCGCACTGTTTCTAAATGGAGAAACTGAGTTAGAAGTACCGGAAAAATGCGCACAGTAACACATTACTGAACATACAGATGTACCGTACTATAAACATTGAGGAAGAGTATTGGTCTACCTATAGCTGTTAAGTGCCAGAAGCTGAGTGTGGCATTTACAATCAATGATTGCTTGTCTATGGAAAACGATTGAAAATGGTAAAAATGACAGTGATATTTCAGTGACTTGATCCTTCGTTTGTCTCAGAGAATTTCTCTCTCTCTCTCGACATATTCAGCTGGTAGCTGTGTAGTACTCCTCGAAGTAATATGGTACCTCTGAAAGACAGGCTGTTCTACAAACTGTACATTTATAATCACTATGGAATCAGGAAGAAACAACCTATATCATGTACACGATTCCCATGTTCCCATCCGTATCAAACAATGTAATTACTCCGTTCAGAGACACATCAAGGAAATCACCAACCCGTTAAATGACTAAGATATAGGGGCAGCTCGAAAGCGAGATGGATTGTTGTTGAGACTGTGTTTTACTATTTTAAGAAAAGAACTTCATCAAAACAAAATTCGGTGTTTTCAATGAAAATTACAAAATCTGCAAAAAACGATTTATTTTATTTTGTTCGGTACTCGAAACTCATATTAGTGTTATTAGCTGCGTTTCTGTAGATGCATACAATCTAACTCGATAAACAACCCACAGGGGACATGAAGTGAAGGCATTGACATCTGCTAGCAACAGTACAAACTGCATGCATACACAGATGCATTCAATTGTACCAATTTCGGTTGTGATACAGAACGTTTACAAAAGAACTTTCCCTGGTGCACACAACTCTATTGAATTTAGCTCACTGTTTGAATTGTTTTGTAAACTGTAGTCGTACTGTTCGATTCGAATCTTCGGCAACCCCGGTCAGTATTATCATCCATCTAAGTTTTTTTCATTGATACAATTATAACAAGCGGATGAAAACATGAACACTCTACAAATTGATAAGCATTTCGATGTTCCCGAGGATTTATTCTTCGCAGCCTTGGTATTTCTAGAGTGAAAGTTGTTGTATCGACCTAACTTGCGAACTGCAGGTTTTCCCGTTCAATAAGTGAGTTTGCAATACAAACATACTTTTGATAATGTGTTCTTTGCAGTTTTAAAAAATCCACATGGCAATCTGTTTCAAACTCCAAAGAAGGCGCGATTGGTCGTAAGAATGATAATAACTAATTCGCTGTCCTCCTGTTATTGTAGCGAAAAGCGACAGAACTGGCCGTTGATTGGTTCAACCAATATGTGCCGAACCACTAAAAAACAGGATTTTTCTAGTGTACAATAAATCACGTGAACTATTCCTAAAGTTGGCCTTGCCGCATTCTCCTTAAACATTATCACTGGTTACATTTGTACATCGCTTAGACCCCCCAAAAAAAGCTAATCATTGGTTTGTACATTCGAGAGCTCCCTCCGGAATTCGTACTAACCGTGGCAATCATTCTTGTTCATCCCTTAAGCTTTATTATCAAATTTTTGGACGGTCTATCTTGGATAATTCTTGCACCGATTGATGTGTTTCACAACAACCTAGATATTATTCAGTCAGAAACAAAAATGAAATATATTTTTCCATTGTCTAAAATAGCTAAGTTTACATATTAATTCAGGATTCAATGCGCAGCTAATGGGTAGAACGAATAACAAGAATCCTGGGTGCTTTGGTACTGTTATCTCATGGATGGTCTGCAATAGGCATGAAACGCTGATGCTCATGATGATATTGCTGCTGATGAAGATGATGTTGATGTCACGCAATCTAACAACTATAATGAGCTTATGCTGAGAATTTCTCATTATTTCATTCTGCTTGCAGTAGTCATTATGGCTTTTCAATCTCTGTCCTTATAGGCTAGCACATTTTTGGTTTGCCTGTACATATATAGCACATTCGACTTTCAGACACCGTGCTATAATTTTCCCTCTCATCTTTTCACCGTAAAATGTCCAATTTTTTTATTGGTTTGTTCGCAATGGATTTCTTGTATATCAGATACAATTGAACCCGTTTGAGAAAACATTCGTAGTGAGAGGCGCAAACGGTGTGTTTCTGAGTCAGACTAACCGTGGGATAGTAAGATGCTATAACAAACTGGTTCACAACAAACGTGTGTTTTCTTATCTAGCCATGTTCGGAATTACAGACTGTTTTATTTTCCTGGTCGCAGATAGCGGCAAATGATGTTTCTTTTTATCAAATAATCTGAACAGAGGAGATCTACTGCATTGTCGATTAAGCGTTTGTTAGATAGTGGTATCGGATAAACTTTGATGATTGAATCTAAAACTGATATGCATAGGATAAAGCCAACATGCTTTATTTCTGTTATAATATGCATTTATCTTTGCTAAATAAGACCAGGAGTTGTCGTTATGATTGTACGAGTACAGGAAATCGAAACGACCTCATTCGTCTGTGTGTGTTTGTGTGTGAATGTGCGGTCGCTGAATCTTTTCGCACTTCGGCATAGGCTACGGCCTTGCGTACTTACAATTCACCTAACTTGAAATTCGGAGGTGGATAACAACGGCAGCTTTCAAAGGGTGGCCCAACTACTCTAGCGGTGAACAAACCAGGCCTGACAAATGTTTATCATGCCATGCAAACGATTTAAAACATGGCTTACAATTTACGGGTCCCGTGATTCAGCATATATGAAATTTGAAATACTGGGTCCCGTTTATCCACTGTATCAAGATCGAAAGAAGAAATATGTCACGTGATGTTAACATTTCGTTTAATCTTCTCAATCGCTGACGTGTAAACAAACAAGAGCACATTTAGCGCATTGGATTTGTATATCCTAGTTAACGGACATGTACAGTTAGACATGGGCTATTAGAATTGAAAACATAGGTCAAATCCACGGCAAGTGAACTGATTGGATCAACAACAGAATGGAATAATGTAATCGGATTAGCAACGCCTCACTTATTGACAACAGTTTTGCATTGCATTTACTTAACAACGGCTTGAATGAGAAAGTGCGATCAATTATGTTTTTGGTTTTCGTGAGGTGTTTTGTAATTGATGACCCCTGGGTTACGTGTGACCATCTGATTACTGGGTGTGAGTTGCGTCATCGACTTCACCAACCACGTTGGAATGTGTTCGGCCATCCGTTGCGATTAGTTACCGTTGGCTCTGCCTGCGCATGCGTCACCGTGACTGTAGGTGAACTGGTATACAGTGTGTGAGACCGAACTGGATTGCCAACCATCTACACTCTGTGTCCAAATTGCTTACAACAGTGGAGGCAATAAGTCGAAGTTCAGCGGCTAGGAATGTGCGGTTGAGAGCTGAATTTAACTTGTGGTGCACACCGTTCAGAAGGTGACCGCCACTAATAGATCGTTTGACATAAACGGCTTTCTGGGAAACAGTTGGCGATGGGTTATCTTTAAGAGATTGTTTTCTATAAATATCAATCACTTTTTCGTGGTAATCGTTTTGTAGCAACGTTTTCTTCAGGAATTCTTCTTCTTCTCGTAGTGTGTCTGGGGAACACACGTTTCGGGATCGATGGAAGTGAGTTTCTAAGAGTCCACGTTTGTAAGCCATGGGTAAGCTAGAGAACTGTGGATACTTACCATGTCATGTTGTTTTTCTGTTGATAGAAGGCTGTGCTGTACGATCTAAGCGCCCCGTAATTCTAATATCCCAAAATGCTGAAGAATCGTTGGTCGCTATTTCATGAGATACAGAACGATGTGGATGAATAGGGATAAACTGTCTCAAAAGGGATTCAAAATGTGCAACACCGTTAAAATAAAAATATTGTTCACATAACCTCTGTTCAAGGTGGATTGGGAGACATGATCGGTAACATTTTGTCCAATTAGATCTAAAAGTGCATCGGACAGAATTTGGCCTAATGGACTGCCTAAGGCTACGCCATTAATCTGCGTGTATATGGCTCCTCCGAATTCAAAACGAATGTTTTCGGCATATAAAATATTAGTTCTCTTAGGTATTCAAGAGGAATAGCATAAATATAATCACAAAAATCAATTGTTTTATGGAGCGGAACACTGGGGAAAAGGGAATCCACATCTACCGAATGCAACTTCTGTAGAAATATTGTCAAATATTCTAAGCATTTTGAAAGTTCACAAGAATACTTTAAACGACGGGGTGTTAAAGGCTTGTGAACGGAATATAAATATGTATATATGTAATCGACAAAAGATAACCGGTCGCTTAATTTCTTCTAAATGATACGAGGGCTAAAGTAAATTTCATTTTTACGCATGTACAATCTTTGCTACATTGTATTGGTTATTTGAAATTAAAGCTTCAATGGACACGCGTTCATCGGTTTTGTCGTTTAAGGAGAATGAAATAATCAAGGAATCACCAATTCCGCAGAAATTTTAAGAGATTCATGTCTCCCTATTCATAGATGCATCACATCATATACAACCTGTTCGCTTGACATTGGGGGAACAGTGTGAGAGTAATTCGTTCTTCGGTTCGGTATGATCTTTTATTCAACAATGGCTATTGTTACATTCTCCTACTCATTACACACATTTATGTTGTGAACAGCAGATGGAGAGAACCCCATAGCCATGAGGACTTGTTGTTCAGTGGTGGAAACCGGTAACCAAAGCCCCAGGACCTGGTGTAGGGAACCACAAAAACCCCGACATGTTAGACGCAGTGTTGAACCAGACGACAACAAAGATGCCACCACCAAAAGTGGGTGTCCAGAGTAGGGCTTGAATCTCGGACCATAGGGCCCAAAGCAGGACAATGACAGCGACTAAACCACTGCGCCAACACCATGTTTGACATTTCCCGGTGAATTTATTACCTCGCATTTTGTGCGTTTTATGATGCAAGGATACCAGAGAATACTATAGTTCTAATATTTGTAGCCAATATTCTAAAAGGTTCAAGTGAAACTTCTGTACCTCTGGGACTGCCTCAAGTATCATATCTGGTAGACACTTAAAACAAGCTATCTGAACCATAACATGCGTTGGTTATTTATGTTGTTTATATTCTAGAGTCGCAAATGAACGATTATTATTTTCATGCTTAGTCTCAAAAATCAATGATATCGTCTAGTGAATACCGTTGAGCATTACTAACAAATTCAAGTGAAGATTCATCCATTATTCAATATAACAACGCATAGCTTATTATGTGACGATTGGTGAGGTCCCTCTCGAGCAGATCCAGGCAACTGTCGTTCATCGTCCTGCTGCTTTTGTAAAGAACTGTCCCGTATGCACCGTCTTTTTTAAAGTATAAAAGTTTTGCAAATTGTTAGAGTAAATAAAACAAAAGTATAGCTGAATTTTGTTCATTGGTTATGTTTTTTATGTGTGCCTTTTGAATGCCAGTAAATAATGAATGTTGTAAACGGTATATCAGAAAAACTGGCCGAATTTTTTTCCAATCATTGATCTAGATTTTGCATTTACATGGAAGTAATATCATTAGCCATGAAGTGAAAGCATCTTTAAAGCAAAAGGGGGGTTTCCCCTTTGCACTCCCTATTGTTCCCCTCAGACGACAAACCATACTATGTTTTCGCTCCAAAATGTAATAAGAATTTGTTATGTGCAGGACTTCAAAAGCAGCAAACGAGACAACAAATCCTCTCGCGTTTGCTCATCGAAAATCCCTTTCAACAACTCTCGCGCTCACCTGCTTCCACCTCACATGAAAATTGTCCAAACATAATCCAACCCAATTTGCTGTAATTTAGGGACACATAGTTGTGTACCAACGAATAACTGGGATAGTTGGTACCAGTCATTCTCAAAGCACTATCTTCACCCATCGCCCCGGAATAATATGTTTGTGTTTCCTCACCATTTGTAGGAACAACTGCGAAAGTATCAGACAGGAAAAATGAGGATTGGCAAGGCAAAATAGGTCATCTGATGAACCAGATTTTAGAATTTAGAACATCTCGCAAGTTATAAGTCGTCCGGCATCCTAGACAGAGTTTTGCGTCACATTCACGACTGGCTTGCTATCGAAGAAAACAAACTTTGATCGTTGAGATTAGTACGTTGTGTTCAGAAACAAGGGCATTGCGATTTGAGGAAATGTTTTCCTTCATGCAAGCTATTACCTGTCCAAACATGAAATTGTGCATTGAATGCATTTCAGTGAATAATCCGTAACACATCTCACAAGAGCGTTCGAACTGCTAGCCTTTGTGATATCATTTCCATATACTGTTCTATGTCAGCCTTCGTGTATCGAAAATGGGGTACATGCTTTTGCAGTATCGAGGTTGGACGCTCCACCCGTACTAACATGCAGAAAGAATTACGCTGGATAGTTCAGAACACTAGGTACAATTTAAAGGATACCATTGGTGGACATGTTCACAAGTTAAATGGATGTTGCAAAGTGTGGGGATTCGAGGAGATAAGACTTGTTCCAGATACTCCTCAGTGATTATTGGGATAGGCATTACCTATGAACGAGCCGTTTCGCTCCCGTCTGGCTCCAGCTGTGATCGTGCAGCCCTCGTAATTTTCTCGATATATGATACAGCAGACCCCGAGGCGTATGTCAGAATGAGACGGACTTAAACTGCTTCAGTTTTACCTACTCCACCTTATAATATGTATAGGCTGCAAATAGGTTTTTGGTACATACCATAGAGACTAGTTAATACTGCAAACAAGCTGTATGCAGGTGGTTCTGACTGATTCATCCATGGAAAACGACAATTTGAACTCGTTGTTTTTGCAATGCAATAAGTATTCCCCGAGGACTGGTTAAACCCTATGCAGTTTCACGTCATCTACAATATTTGGATCTGTAGTCCGCGAACACAGCAATAAACCATTTATATGGGAATCCAAGGATAGCACCTTAGATAACTTGTTCAAAATACCAATAAATACCTGTGTTTTGCATTATCTAAAACTTTCTGTTTCGCAAAGATCAACTGATCAATGCGTTATGTCCGTCTAGTGAAAATTTTATCGCATAAGAATCACCTTTGCTTTGTTTGTGAAATCAAGTTTAATTCGTTTAGGCGTATTCTGGGACGAAATACGATTACCTAAATTCGCTGAATCTGTCAATGCGTTAGACGTTTGACCAGAAAAGTGATGATACTTGTCTTAATATTTGACCATAACTGTGGACGTTTATTGGGAAATTCTTGAAGGCAACAAATTGCCGCTTTTGTAAATTTACGTAAGAAGATCCTAACCACTGCGGAAGCTGTAGCAATTAGAATCCTGAAGCCGGAATTGTGCAAGCAACGTAATCTGGTTCAAGCGCTGCTGTCACCATCGCCACAAAAACAATTGCCCATATCTCTATTGGACTTTTCCATTCCCTCACTACCCTACTCCTATTTTAGTGCCTCTTTTGCACACTCACATCTGTTTTATTCATTCTGGAAGAACACCTTTCAAATCGTGTCCAATTCACACAGTTTTATCTGGCTTTTTCCGTCTCCAGTTATCGTGACCCCATAGTTTGTTGTCAACCAAACATTGTGCACACAGACATTCAGTCAACATCAGCCTAGACCTTGTTTTATTCTACCGACTAATCGAACTATACACGTAAATGCCTAAGGCGATATATTGAAAAGAAATTTCTTCACGTTTTAACTTTGTTCTTATGCATCAATAGGAATAATTCACGACTTGAAATAAATAAGGGTTTGCCAAAATACTTGATCTGTTTGTAGCCACATTTCACTTCACTGATACTAGTTCAGTTTGGGTTTTGAACTGAGGAAATAAGTTTACGGCTATTGGGAAATGCGATTTGCTATCAGGTAAACGAAATAAGCCAACTGTAATTCTAGCAAATATAGGTAACACCGGACGTTCGTGCATTTAGACCGTTCTTCCTTATTCGGATTGCTTATTCCGATACTGGGTAATCAAGAACCATAGGTTGAATATGGCAAAAACATAAAGCAGCTTAAATATTCTGGACGCTGTATTCTTTGACAGAGCCACATCTGTTACAAGGGACCGATCGCACATTACAACAAGGGATACCAAAAGCAAGATAGGTACTAGCCGTGGCAATAAATGAAAAACACAAACGGCGAACTTTGAAAACCTTCAGTTGTTGTCCGTATTTGCTTTCAACCAGTACCAAACGGACCATTAGATCTGTCTACAAGCTGATTTGTTGTATTAGCGGATTTGGTAAGCCGTAATTTCAGAAGAACTCGAATCACGCGCTCCATGTGCATTTAAGCATGTGATACCCCCGGAATTGTCAAACCCTTCGTGGCGACCTTCGTACGCTTTATTTACCTTTGGTCTACTCAACAATACTCACACAAATTGTGTTTGCGCAACGACTCAATGCAAGAGAACAAAATATTTCACTACGGTCAACGAATCTGTGTTCTATCAAATGGAACTCATTTTGCAGGAAATCGCCAAATCATGTGAGAGTTTAAGAAACGTCTGATTAGTCTCTTTGGAACGTAAGGAATCCAGAGGACACCTTTTCTTCATAACATACTGGGAAATTCAGTGCAAGTAGAATAACTCGTCTAGGTTCTAATTACACACATGCTTCATGTCGACCTCAGAAGCCTTGATCAGAGCCAACGTTTTAAAAGAAACATTAAAAAAAACGTTCAAAGCTCAGACATGGATAAAAAAGATTAAATGAACAATCCTGAGTATACGGTTCTTTCAGCATTGCATAAAGAACATTAGTACTATGGTCAGATAAGGGAGGGAAACATGCATCGTGAGATGATCAAAATTATTTTTAATGAACCTGATGTTTTGGCTATTGTTGGCCAAAGGAAGAAAACAAAATCAGAGAAGAAAACAAACAAACAACGAAGATGGTTTGGGAACGTTTATCAGCTAACGGCAAAAGGGGAACTGCAGTACAATGTCTCTGAAGAGCATCAAGATTCTGTTGAACCGATTCATACATTGGAATAGTTTTGCTGTCCCCTATAGATTGAAAGATGACGCCATACTCCACGAGAGCTCTGGTGCTGGTCGCCACTACTAGCCTACAAATTAGGACTGTTTGGCCTGTGGAAATAAGGTCTTGCAGTGACCATTCGGCTGCACAGACCTACACCCGATACATCAGGTTTCCAGGGGAGATAGAAGGTTAGTTAATCACGAAGTGAAATAATAGCTATATCTAATAGGCTATGCACGACAATCAATTTAAGACAAGCAGAGTTCTGGTACTACTTATTCTTTGACAGTCTCAACCGGAACGGCGGTCGCTCATCATTTTGCGTTGTAGCTACAGAAGCTCAGCTGAAAGGACTGACACTTTTTCACTCCTTTTGTTATGTACCAAATTGCACCTAGTGGATAAATGCGTTTTCCGATTTGCAAAATGGTATGAAACAGTGCGTTTTGTCGTTCTTACCAAAAGTGGTCTTGTTACATTAAAGCCGGCATAAATAGAAAATTCCAGAGGAGTTTCATAGGCGGAGAGATTGAAGAGAAGTGGTCTAGTGATCACATTGTGCTGTAAACCGAAAAAACAACTTTTAAATAATCGATGCAATTAAAATGTAATCGGGTCTGCTTCTTGAGCTTGTACCTATGCTTAAAGATAAGATATTCACATCATGTTTGAAGCCATGCTTGCTTGATTTGAAAAAGGTCTTCCAGGAGGGTCAAAACGTTGTCAACCGAAAGTTGTTGTTTTTGGTTTTCTCTCGCTATGGCTAATCCAAACATTCCTAAACGGATCTAATACTATGAGAACAACGCACAATTTCTTCAAAGACTTTGGATGTGATACCATGCTTGCTTGCTTGCTAGCTTCGAAACCGATGGATAAAGCAATATGATCAAAAACAGCCTCATTACTGTGGCATAAAATCATTGAAGAAGCATATGGGCATTTCATTTATCGTTGTCAGAACGATGTCCCCTCATGCACACTATTAAAAGAGAAAAAAATATTAAATAAGGAGAGAAAACTGTTTTTGTTTTTTCAATCATCATTTATAACAAACCAAAAATCAATGGTTTTAGGGACACTGTTGTTTTGTTTCTCACGCACATGGATCGATGATCTGCATTCCCCTTTTCGCCCTGCTCTTTCTAAACAGAATACAAATGTCGATCAAAATCCAGTGCACCTTGCAAATCATCCTGATCATTACTTGTACAATACACGCTCAGATGAGCCCGGATGTAGCTGAGTCCCAGGATCAAACTGCTCCAACCAACAAGACACCAATCGGCTATAAATATAACAGTTGGATGGCATTCGCCGATCGTTTTATTCCATGGGCAATTTGGGCTGATCGGTATGTGACTCTAATCTACTACATAATCGGGTTTCCCGGAAATCTAATCTCAATGATTGTGTGGACCAGTCGACGAGTGTACAAGGGCAATTCGGCCGCAATCTATTTGGCTGCTCTTTCTCTGAACGATATCATCATTCTTATCTTCGCGCTACATCGTGACCTTGACCGGAATTGGGGCGTTTTCGCTCGTAACACCCCGGGTGCATGTGAAGTACTAAACACCGTGTTTTCCGCCGTACAGTACGCCTCACCTTTGTATGTGTTGGGATTCACTGTCGAAAGATGGTTGGCCGTGTGCCGACCATTCCTTATCAAGCGGATATGCAATGCAAAACGAGCAATGCTCATTTGCTGTCTCATCTGTTCGGGTACCCTTATTATCTGTTTGGGAAATGCTGTACGATTTGGGACCGAACCCACGCATTGTTACAAAAAGATTGATGGATTTGCAATCAACTTCTACCTGGCAACATTAGAAGCTATTTTTTCCGGCATAGTTCCTTTGATGGTTCTCATTTTCAATTGCCTTGTGATTCGAGAATTGGCTAGGGTGCATCGAACGAACAAAACGTTGGAAAGCACATCAAATCGGCTGACTGGGGGGACCACCGCAACAAAATCAACCGTTTCGAGGAGCAAACAATTAGAGCATTCACGACTGACCGACCTGTTATGTTGCCGCCGGTCATCACAATGGCCATGTCAGTCCACGAGAAGTTATTCCGGAGTTGCGCACGTCCCACTTGTTCGAGAAAGCTGTGGATCTGATTGCTTGAAACCTCCGGGACGGCCTAGTAAATCCGGCATTGGTTCTGCAGGGAGTAACGGCACGAGAGGAAGCTTTGCGACAAGTCAAGCAAACCCGGAAGAACGACACAGTCCGAGTTTCCGATCAACCACATTCATGTTGCTCTGTGTTAGCTTTTACATGATCATTGCCACATTGTTGGCCGGTTCCATGTATTTGTTAAACCATATTTTTGATGAGCCCGATCTTACTTTGACCGAAGATGAGGTGAGTTGCTGTTTTTGACGGCCTCGGTTGCATAATGTAATGTGGCAGTTAGATAAACACGTTGTATTCATTTTCCCGACCATTAAAAGTAATTCCCCTATTTTCTTTCTCCTACATAAGATATCTCATCCCCGTGGTAGAAGAATCTCCGAAATTGTATCTTTGTTCCTTAGGCTGAAATTTGGTCGCTCCATTAAGGTACCAAACGGTATTTACTTTATTGTGTTTTATGTTCCCTCTCTTGAAAAGATAAACACGATAACCACTGATTTCAAGTATCAAGCTTTGGACAGAAAATGTACGCGCTGCTGACGAGTCACAAACGGGACGAAACAACTGTCCAGGTGTTGTTTGTCAGTCGGTCATGACAAATATTTTCATCGCATTAGAATAGCTACTGGTTTGTAGCTTTGTGTTTGTGGTATGATTTTGAAGAATGTCGCATAGGGGAGATTAACGTCTCAGTTGTTTCATCTAACTGTAATTCGTATTTCACGCCTGAGGTTTGGGAGATGTGTAAAATGAATAGCGCTCAGCATGGACGTAACTAATTACAACCAATCACCCATTTTGCCCCTCGATCACGTGGTTCTGTGGTTAATAAATTTGCTTGCTATACCACTAAAGAATCCCAACCCGTAGTTCAGTGGTAGCTCTCTGGTAGCTCTCTCTCAGAACGAAAACTACCCTTGTCGGTTACTATCCGGGCGGAATAATGTATCAAAGAGTTACTGAAGAGGGGTTAACCGAGACGGTGTGAGGTTGTCTTTGGGACGGGACGGAACAGCATCGTCACATAGTCACGATAATCTACGGTTCAGTGGTGGAAACAGACAACCTAAGCCCAGCGACTTGGAGTGGCGAACCCCATAATCCCCGATAGATGAGCCATGGTCTTGCACCGGACGAAAACAGAGCTGCCTATCACCAAAGTAGGGTGGCGGCGGCGGCGACGGGGCTCGAACCTCGGACCATAGGGTTCAAAAGCACGCCGATGACAGCGATCATCAATCTTGATAGAATATTGTTAGCAAACATTAGGAAGGCATCAATTTCAGCATTACAGATATGGTCAATCAAAACACATAACAGGTGGGACCGTCGTGAACCAGAAAAGCGCAGGAGTAAACTACTTTTGAGTAAGGAGGGAAGGATCGCGTTGTTCAGCTTTGGCCGCTAAAGCCGCTATCTGAGTTTGATTGCAACGGTGTCTTTGTCTCATCAGTCAAACATTCCCAGCAAATAGGTTCGGTAGAAGAGCCACAGATTTTATATAAACTGTTCCCACCAACAAACCATCATGAGACTGGATTTTTCCTGTGATAAGAGAGATATTTGCTCTACCATTCCCTGTGAAATGCATAAACATTAACATTGGTACAATTAATCCAACTTACCACATCTGACTCACAGGAAAAACGTGGCCTGTTTGTTCAAATTCACACCTGTTATCTATTTTGCGATTCTGAATGATTTGCTATATATTTTTTTACTCCTCAACCAAAGTCAGTGGTGTGTGCGTGGCTGGGCGAGTTGGTGAACGACGCCATGCACACCAATTTGTGACTGAACACGGAATCAGTCGGCCGCAGGCCACCAGGGTGGTTTTGAAGGGAAATAAATCAATCCAGAGAAAACAAGTGGTGCATTGGATGATGTGAATAATTGGTGGGTGTGGTTTTTTATTCAACTTTATTCATCTCCATCTGGGGGACCGACATGCATATTTTGAAGTTAGGGAAATTTCATCCAGCACTCCTGTGAAACCGTTTGATAAGGGTGACAGTTATTAACGAAAATATATATTAATAGATATATAAATGAAAAACTATTACTTCATTTTCGTTGAAGAACTCCAGAAACCGAGCAAAAGACACTGTTGAGTGACGTACTCGTGACTTTTGAATCATTGTTATATTAACATTGCATGCACTTTACCATCGAAATATGAGGTTGCTTACGGATTCGAAATAGCAGTTGAACAACCGCGATCCAAAATAGGATAAAATGTGTCGCATGCAGACCAAAGTGAATTGGCACGCTGGACGGGGCTCTAATTGTAATCACAGCACCGCGAACAACGTGATTCATTCAGCAAACTGAGATCTGATTGCTCAGTCTTTAAAATGACTGTTTTCACCTTACCTCTGCACGATATGGCATCAGACTTCAATACAAAGTTTTATTTATTCACCTGACCCTGCTCGAACAGAATTTATGGGGTTAAATATCTACAGCAGCTGGAAACGCTTAACCTAGATTGAACACTCCGACGACGCTCTCCATCTTTTTAGCCCACTTATCCTATCCCGTGTACACAACCACATGAATGAATCAAGGTAAATAGTTTATTTTAATGGCCATGTATTAAATTCCAGATTGTACCCACTAAAACAAGTTGTCAAGCATATAAATGTGAATATGCATGAACCCAAGTGCCTTTGCTGTGAGCTCGCCGCAAAGCATTCAAGCATTACCTCTCAGCTCTGTCGTGGACGTTCGTGGACGCTCGATTTAGAGTCAGAGCATCTCGAAAAGCGGAAGAGGCCGGGGGACTAGTCACGTGGTATTTGCAATTCAATCTTTCAGCTGTATTCGCGAATGCTGAAGTAACGGTCGCGTCTGCAATTATTGCACGGGGTACCGTTGTACTATGAGAATGGATTCCTTGAGTGAGCATAGCTCAGGCGAATACTCACAAGCGCTCATCATCACTAGAGTAGTTAGAGTGAAGAACGTGAGGATGCGAGGGACGAGAAAGTGATAATACTCTCCGTTGCGGAACGGTTTCAGCCAACGGATTGGCAACGTCAGTCCTTGTGACATCAGTTCCTGTTTGTCTATTTGACACACCTCTCTCATTATGCAGATGACCTTATGATGTGGAAATACAACCATCGGTAGGCCAGAGCAAACATTTTTCATCGTTTTTGAAAAATGGGTTTTCATGGTTCTGTGGTGTTGTTATCAGTTGACAGCCAGTTCCGGAAGGTTTGTGCAAAAGTGCATATCAGGTGCATACCACATTAGGTCTGACAACGTGCTTTCTTCGCAAAACTTTTTATTCGAACAATTGTAGCGATTTCACCTTAAACACAGTGTCGTTTGCAACTTTGCTTTGTGAATGTTTTCCACGGACAAAGTCATCTAACACACTGGCATTTAAAAAAAGCTANATGGTTTTAATCTGCAATGTTTCGTTCTCTAACGACTTTGGCAAATTGAAACAAAACACGCAAGCTGTGTTTAATTGAACGGCACGAAATGGTAATCACACTGGTGGTCTTATCGCAACGTGGCACCCACGGTTGCAAATCATATCAATAGGGGATTGCATAAGTCTTCTTTTTCTACAACTTCAAAAGGGAATACTCCACCTAGTGGATTAGATTTTTGTGTCACTAACTCTGAAGAGTGGAAGAGTGCTTCTTAATTGCTGCTGTTTTCGCCTGCTTGCGATTTACACCCTAATCATTACCAACTAACAAACAGCAGATGTTTTGGATGTTGGAACCGGTTGAAAATAGTTATCTTGATATGCTCATTCGTTTCGCCTATTGGTCATCGATTGCTTCGGCTCATGGAAGAGAGTTTCTGCTACCAACCTGAATGTTCTCTATTTGAGTTCCGGTTGGAACAGAAAATGTGCACATTGTGGGCAGAGTAGTTTACCAGTACTTTCTGCCAGTCATCCGGACAACTAAAATGTGATCCAATGTGGGCATTTTACGACCTTCCAGGAGGTGAAACCCACACCGCTAAGACCAAAAACCACCAAGCCAGTTGCCTCTAGAAACGGAATGGTTTGACACGATAACAAAAGCGAATTAGGACAGAAATATTTTTGATAACCAACAACGCGCCCCGGACGGCTAGTTCGTCTTATTTGGGCTCGGTCCTGGTGCCTCTTAACAAACGAATGGGCTAATCCAAGCTTACTACTCCAAAAAACAAATTATGTTCCTTAATGACAACCACTAGAGTCTATTTCTTCTTCGATCTCTCTGTGTCGTCATTGTCAACTGTAGAACCTTGTTTCTCACAAACGTTGCCCCAGTGTAAGATCCCTGAATCTGTGCAAACTGTTCATTATGGTTAGTATGTCAGTAAATCAAAGGATTTCTATCGAGTAGTCGAATTGCTAGCTCGTAGAAGGATTCTAAAGGAGCATCATTGTGATCAATGGATTATCTTTAGAGTAAGAACGGAGCGTTTTCATTGAATTACATAAAAAGCCATTGAATCATTGAGCAAATCAATAAATGACGCCATACAAAGAGTCCCGGTCGCAATTCGAATGACAATAAAAATATGAACCATGTGAACAGGATGTGTGAAATTGAAGTATCTATTTGCAATTACAGCAGCAGTAAATCTGTTCGTCCGAGAACTAAGAGTACATATGTTTGAACAGCACCATCAAATTGAAATTCTCAACGAGATCTGTTGAAACAAACGAGAGGAAAGAATGATATTGGAGCTGCAAATCCCACCCAGTTCAAACTCTATTCCCTAGAGACGACACTCAGTGGATGGAGTACGGCAACTGGATTATTAATGGGCTTTTTACCAAGCAAACCTTGGGTGTGGGCTTCTTGTTTTACAATATTCGCAATAAAGGACCGGTGAGCAGCAAAACAAAATAGGGCGTAGGACGAATTCATTGGAATATGGTGAACGGTAGACACATTTTGATGTTAGGGTTAGCCTACGGTGCAGCATCTACAATTCCAG
The DNA here is from genome assembly GCA_900618425.1 of Echinostoma caproni. Lineage (NCBI taxonomy): Eukaryota > Metazoa > Platyhelminthes > Trematoda > Plagiorchiida > Echinostomatidae > Echinostoma > Echinostoma caproni. The sequence goes on from UZAN01041865.1 coordinate 32,156, forward strand.
ACTCGTTGGTCCTGTTTTTCTCCCAGCTAAACTCATTGCTAACGTAACTCTGCTGGAGGAAATTCAACAGGCCTTTGTCGGTGGATTATAAATTAACTTGGTGAAGTTTTGAACATGTAATGGAACGGCAAAGACGGTGTGTATATGGATAGACGAGCAAAACACTGATTCATTAAGTGCCTAAGAACGAATGATCGGTAATGTTTGAAGACCAGCATTTCCTGATTGCGGAATTTATTATTATTAGTATTATTATTATTGGAATAACTCCATCAGGAGTGGAAGCATATGTTTTTATGGTAAATGTGGGCAATGATAAAAGACATCATAGGTAAAGCGAAGTTGGAAAATGTGAGTCGTTTGAAAATTTCAGAGGACTACATGAAACCAAGATCTGAATGCGAAAGATTTTTCACCATTGATTTAGGATTGAATGGTTCTTGCAGTTAGACGATGCAGTAGTTTCTTCTGGTTTATACGACTCAGTTCATTATTGTACAATGACGAATACCATCAGATTTACCTTTGTGACCAATGGTAGAGCAATCGATACCTTTGCCTGAGTATCAACACCACATTTGCAGCCTGACTGACTACAGGGAAACCAGTGAACATTACGAGTGTGATACATGGCACACTCAATAGTTCAGGGGGAGGAGAATTCGATAACTCCAAAGGCCATGGTTGCAAAAATAACTAGCTGAAGAAACTGGGTCACGTATTACGCTGCTTGTCCAAACGTTGTCAGAACCAACTGATTTTACGTTTTGGTTTCATCTAGACCAAATGGCAACAGAGTCCAACGTTCAGCAAATATAAATAACATTTGAGTGACTCCATACCGCAGTAACTGGTCAAATGTGTTTTGTTTCTAACCTTAACTATGAGCTCTTTCCTGGCTCGAACGGAACATAATCTGCTATTTGTAGTATTGTCTCAATGAACGGTGCGATAAGTCTTTCTTTAAAGAACCTGGCTGCTGTTTTGATCCTTTAATGTCAGTGGTGAAACAATCCATTGATTGATGCATTCAAAAATGCGCTTGCATTTCTCGTCTGTGAATCGTTTGCCATTGTGTGAAAAAAAAGATATGTTAACCTACAAAAGATTTGGCGCGGTTTCTGATCATTGCATGTTTACACAATGCACTAACTTATCTAGATGTACGTTTGCATTATCTAAACACGGAGCCTACCTCCTTGGTGACCGCACTCATTCTGTGTGCCCAATGACCCTATTTACGATTATCATTGACCATGCTAACGGAATTGAAGTTGAATTTTTTTTTATTATTTCACATTTACAGGCCCTAAAAGATCGCCAATGGTTGCTGACAATGCGGATCTTGACTATAAAAACGTTTGCGGATGAAATTGCCATGTCCTATTACGCCTTTGGTTTCATTATCTACTATGCCACCGGACACAGTTTTCGGGAACGTGTACATCAGTTATTCCGTATGATGTTTGTACGCTGTGGCTGTTGTCGCGATAGTTTCGCCAAGTATGGACACAGTGACGAACTGGAGTTCACTTCGGCCACTCGTCGACCACAACGTCGAATCACCAGTCCCCGGAGTCCATCGCTCAATCCGACCGTTGTTAGTGAATACAACAGCAATCTGTTGGATCAGCACCAGATCACAAACAATACAAACGTTTCCGGTGGTGCAATTCCATATAAGATGAACTGTACCGAACACCCGCCCGAGAATAGCGTAAACGATCACGTGGAATCGCTTGCTACTAATGGAATCAATAAAGTGGATACGCATTCTCCAGTGCCGGAACCCAGATCCGAAACGCCACCGGGTTCCGGGAAAACTCATTCCGCTGAAATAACCACACCGTTGCAACAAACAAATACTCTCACACACCCCGAGGCTTGATGACATAGAATAGAATTGGGAGGATTAAAGCAATGGATACGATATGCAGCTCAGAAGACGGTTACTGCTTACAGGATTCCCGTACTGATTACATACGGGCTTGCATCAGAACTTGATCTGCACAAGTTGTGCTATCGATTATATTATTAGCTATTTCGAGACAATAAATAAACTGTACACAGCTACTCCTGGGAAATCCATTTGAATAACTATTTTATCCGAAAGTATTTTGTTTGTTTAAACCCATCGCATTATTCACCCTCGAACAATTGGCGCGCCAGCGGTAAACACACCATATTTGTGTGACATTCGTGTAGCACATCGCAGGGGGACGATGTGCCTCGGGATGTGTATTATTTTTCCGCTCTGTCCCCAGCTCTTTACTCCCTTGGCATTCTTCATTATACAGTGAATGTGAAATATCGTTTATTTGTGATTCATTGGTCGCTGTTGTGTTCGGTTATAAGAAAATCCATATCGCTATTTTCAAAGCACTCCGTTATCGAAGTAGAACGAACGGTTCCTCAGAGTTGATGTTTCAAGTCGCGTACGTGAACAGGTCACCGTGTTCTAGAATCGATAAAACTCGAAATCCCATCGTGAAATCTGGTCAGAGAAAAAATTCATATTTTTCCCCAATGTATTTAGAGTAAGAGTGATATCTCCAACTGATACTTGGCTGTGGCGATCAATATAACCTGCTGAGTACAGATACGCAGTTATTCACCTGCTAAGGTTGTAGTACTGTTGCACTGTATTCGGTTCTCGCTTCCTGTTAAATTCATGTGTATCAACCTGGTGTGGCAAGGCAGAGTTTAATAGGAAAAAGATTCACGTTGGAATCTGCAAACCCTGGAAACACCAAACTGGAACATGGATCGAACCAGTAACCACAGATGCATATTTCGGCCTTCAAGCTTTAGCCAAAACCCGCAATTATTTAGCCACAATCTCTAGCCGACAGAAATGACTCAAACATAAACATATACCACTTGACGGATATCAGTAGCTGAACTTGCAAGGCATATGCCAATCGCAATCCCGAGAATTTTGCGAGACTTCTTTTAAAAATCAGGATCACTTACTGCAGGTTACGCCAGTGAGAACATAGGATCTCATACGTTCATCCAAAATAACACTATCTGTGTTCATGGATGCGTATAGTGGCAGGCAAGATTGCGTGAGGATGATCGGCAAACCTGCGCTTGGCTCCATGTGAGGAAGACCCCATTTTACTAATACACAATAACTATTGGTTATGGCTCTGGACTAACCAGTTTCAATTAGAGCTTGGTGCAACAATATCCAATTACAAAGGCTGGTTCGGTTTGCATCCCAGTGAAGTTATGTCTTTTGCTGTTGACGGTTTTCTGTTGGAAATGCGATGCAGTGAAAACCACTTAAAGAGATCATGCAATGAGAACAAAAATTGGCAAACAAGCACGTTGTTANAATGTATCTTAATTATGCCATCACAGAGCAATAAATATCACTTTTAACAGAGTAGGATTTAAAAGGAAGAAAAGGGAGTAATTAAAGCGTTCAACAGTTTGTTTCATAATTGGTCCCGAATTACCATTTGATCCGATGTGTCATGACAGGTCGACAACCCGGCCATGGGAGCTTGAGACCTGGCACAATTTTTTTCTGAGCACAGAGGAGGGTTGTGAAGATGGATGGAAACTACCTCCGCTGTGCCTGGAATGAGATACCGCACGTGTCTATACAGGGGTCGGAACGCTTCGACCACATTTACGATGTGATTAGTGTCCACAAATTGCAACACGAGCGGATTTGTGAAAGACTTAATTGCTCCACTTCATAACGGCACAGGGTGATGCTCACGGATGCGCTCGGACAGACGTCTGGTCATGTGGCCATTGTACTTTGCTCCACAGGAGCAAGTGAAAGAGTAAATACGGAAAAAGGCAGCAGAATCGGATACTCTATCTTTCAACCAACGGGCTAGACGTGAATCGAGCTTGGAGCTTATCCGCGTGGAAAGTTTTGTTGATGGCTTCTGATAACCTTCTATGCAAAACCTCTGCCAAGAGGTCTCCTTTAAATGGTAAGGAAATGTACACACTTCTTCTCAACAATTTCCCTCTTGGAAAACGCCTTTTGTTGTTTCACAATGGAGTCCACCAAGAGCTTTGGCTATCTCTATTCTGGATAAAGATATTCCGTACATTTTGAAGTGCTTTAACCAGTATGTCCTTCGTGCAACTTCGTCTAGCTCTATTGGTCAAACAGAGTATGAGATTCTTCTTTACACTGATTGGTACAGAGCTACAGACAGGAATGTACCGCCCAGTACAAGTTGTCTTCCTGTGTACTGACCGCCTGATGGACCCATCATCACAACGAATTAGAGAAACATCTAAATATGCTACACCTTTTCCCATCCAGCTTTAGCCAAAACCCGCAATCCTTTGGTCTCGACCCGCAATCCTTTAGCCAAAACCCGTAGTCCTTCAGCATCAACGCACAAACTTAAGTCACGCCGCAGTGGACGAGTCAGATCAAAAGATTTCCGAAAACTCTGAAGTAAACGAATGTTGAGAAAAATGATTTTCTATAAATGTTGATGCTGCAAAGCCTGGTTAAGAAATAAAGTGTAGGGGCTGTTGTTTGTTGATTGGAGGAGCTTTAACCGATCTGCCCGTATTGTCAAACCATTTGACAGATCTGTTATAGCTTCAGTGTTTCTGTATAACACGCGATATTCCTGAGAGTAAGAATCGCAAGTGTTACCTAAACGATACATTCACACCCTGAAATAAATCAAAGGGTATATGCTTACGGTTTCGTATATCCACTTAAAGGGAACTCTGTTTTTGACATATGGATACATTAAACGGTCGAGGATAATAAACACTGCTCACAAAAGACCCCTTTAGAACACCGTTTCCCAAGAAGCTACAGACAAAACCCGATAATAATCAAGCCTCGACCGTGGAAGTTACAACTTACGTTACATCGTTAATAAATTGATGATAGTTATGAGGGTGTACTTTTACGAACGTTTTTTTATCCTCAGTAGATTTTTGTATCCCCAGCTGATGAACAGAGTTTACTTGTTATCGCAAAACAATGTATCGTTTAAGTAACAATTGCGATTTTCACTTTCAGGAATATAGGGTGTTATACAGAAACACTGAAGTTATAACAGATCTGTCAAATGGTTTCACAATACGGGCAGATCGGTTAAAGCTTCTCCAATCAACATGTGTTACAGCATACAACCCCCACACCTTATTTCTTAACCAGGCTTTGCAACATCAACATTTGTAGAAAATAACTTTTTTCAACATCCGTTGACTTCATAATATTCCGGAACTTGTTGATCTGACTTGCCTACTGCGGCGTGACTAAAGTTTGTGCGTTGAGGCTAAAGGACGACGGGCTTTGACTAAAGGATTGCGGGTTTTGGCTAAAGCTTGATGGGCAAAGGTTGATAGTTTGCTTCATTTTTAGTTGTAAACTTCAGATTCCAGTGAGCAGCATTGAACTGTTCCAGTATATGATAGCAGTCCGTTGTAGTATCGACCAGGCACAAAATGTCGTCTACGAAACGTTTGTACAGTACACATTGTTTGATGTGTTTGAAGCCACGACTACAGGTGTTACCCAAGAGACTAATTGTTGAGAAGAAGTCTGTGTACAGTTCTTTACAATTTAAAGTAGACCGCTTGGAAGAGATTGTGCATTGGAGGTTATGAAATGCCATCAACAAAACGTTCTACGCGGATTAGCTCCAAGCTCGATTCACATCTAGTCCGTTGATATAGTGAAAGGGGTGAGGCTGTAGCAGTCTGAGTCTTGGGTGGTGTTCTTGAGCTGTCTGTTTATGAGAAAACATGGAAATGTGGAGATGGAAAACGTGCAGTTCTCGCAGACGAATCTCTTTAAACCCAGTTTTACCGGTTATAGTAGTGCTTTATTTATCTGCCTCTGAGGGGTTAAAAGTTAGGCATGCGATCTCTCAAACGGTGGATCGCACAGCATGCCCAACCCAATTCTTCAGCCCATGATAACAAGATTAGCAGCTAAGCGTGAACTTAGTTTGTTGCACTCATAATCAATCGACCATTCCCTAGAAATTTTACATTCGAATTTGCTTTCGCTATGAAAATAAAGAGCAAATAGTAGCATGAACGCAGATCGAACCTACAGACTAAGTAGGGTCTTCAGATACATGAAGCAGAGCGGTGGATTTCTTTAATACCTGTTGGCAATGTAAATCAGTGTGTTACTATTTGCTTTATCTGAACAATAAAATGGTTAGATTTGAAAATACAAAGAGGTTGTTGGATGCTATGCCGACTGACCGAGGCAAAATTCATGTGAGAGAGTGTCCCGAACAAATAACACATACTTAGGGTAATTGTGCGACACTC
>UZAN01041865.1:39649-54035 GCA_900618425.1 Echinostoma caproni
TTGAAGTCATACGAGTGATCGGTGTGCGTGTGTCTGCATGTCCATTGAGGTGTCAGAGACTGGGAGAACTATGTACTCGCTTGATTATGTATGAATCCGATAATCAGAACGAAACGAATGTCAACGGGACAAATAGGAAGCGATAGAGTGGGCAATGAGTCGAAAGAACACGAAATGATTCTGAGGAGAAGAATCAACACTGGTCAACCTCTCTGCACTAATAGTCACTTTTACATCTGTCTTTCTTTGACGAACTCTTATATATACCCATATTTGAGGTTTTGTGAGTTGTATTAATGAGTGCGTTGTATAAATCGAGAGTGTCACCGATGTTTGGGTCCAAATCCCACAGAAACTACCAGTTCCTTCATAGTCCACACATAAGACTATTCGCTTGCAACTCACGAAACCAACTAATTGACGTTCCAAGCTGTCGGTCGGTTCGGATGGCAGTACTTGGCCTGATCAATTCCGAATGTTTTCAGGCTAACATGTGCACACTCGGTGAATGTGGGAACATTAACCATGGAGCCATATTTGACCTTGCACACATGGGTCTCCTTTTGAGAGGGAAAAAACAAACAATCCTTTGCAGTAGCAAAAATCTTTGTTCAACGTTACCCAAATGTTCCTCACGATCGGGACTCCACTAGATATTGTTGAGTATCGTTTTCCTTTGAGCCTGAAGAGAACTATGCATTCATCTGTATGTGCGAAAACTCTTCCTAATTCATACACAGATATTTACCAAGTGAAGATCACGCATGAGGTTGTAACGACTGGCAAGAAGATTCCTCACTTTCAACAATGCAGATATGAGAAATCCAGGTGAAAATTTAACGAATATTTTGGCGATATGATTTTGATCAGCAGCCTTCAATAGACTCAGATAGGCAGTTTCGTTCAACGTGGAAAAACCTTTTCCAAAACCATAGTTAAGTGATATGAATTCAGAAGACCTTAAGTAAAATCTAGTACTCAAATTGTCTGATCGGATAAAGTTGTAAAATATCTTCAGTAACTTGCCATTTAGTCTCTACATTAAGGTATTCTATTTTGAAACGACAACTGGGGTAAAATGAACGTGAAATATTCATCATCCATCAGTCTGTAGTTACTAGCACGGTGAGTTGCTAGACATTTCGAAGTGTCGTGATTGCTTTTCGACCACGCACCAAATACAAGCGCAAAATAATCTCCAAGTAGCTGTACTAGATCTATTACAATTCAAAATATCCGAATGTTATTTCAAAGAGTACTTTTCTCAGTACGGACTCCGAATTTGATAATCTTTATAGCTGAAATCACATTCTCCTAGTTAAACACAAAATACACCGGGTGAATGAAAGCTAAGGTATGACATTTACAAGTAGTAATTGAGAACTGGTTTTGAACAAACCAAGCTAGCCGAAAACCGGACGGTGTGCATAAGTTATGGGGACAGTTCGATTTCTCGGTTCAATTTCACAATGGGAACACTACCGTGGTCGTTCTGTAAATAGCGATTACCGAAGCCACGACCAATCAGAAATTGCGAAAATGTCCAAAAACTTAGTAAGTATTAGCATATCAGAACACCTTTTCTACATTTGGCCACTAAACACTGTATATATCCTAGCTATGGTATTTCATGTGAGAAAGCGATATTCAAATTAGGGGATGAAGTGTGGTAGGAAGGAATAGCATACAAATGATATTAAGGATCGATTAGAAGGTATAGTGTGGTATTGAATAGCCGTCGAAAACACTACGGGAGTTTTCCGGGCGTCTGCTCGATTCCCTTTGTGATATTGTATGCAACTAACCCTACCTTCGTACGGCTGTTCAAAGATTAGGCAGTTTGTAGTTACAAATTCAATGATTTATGGATTTATAGATAGAGATTGCGTTCTTTGTTTTTTTGTTTTCTGCTCTATTTAACTCACATTTCTGTTTCGAAGAAACGGCGTTTTTCCAAAGAGACATGCACACAACTTTCTCCCGAGGTATGTGGTGGAGGACTACACATTTCTGTCAACATTTGCAGATCAAAGGACCCTAAACCTGTTTGCAATGCAGTCATCAGTGGTCTGATGTTTCATGGATCAACGTTTTCTTGAAAGCGGACGGCGAGAGAGAGAGAGAGAGAGAGAGCAATCTGTGTTCTAACACAACCCGCTTCGATCGGTTAAAATATGACCTTGAGGCAAAATTTCTCCACTATAAGACCGGAACGATACGGACCACAGCGATTTGATTCAACCGGATTGTTTCCTTGTTCAATAATCTGAACAAAATAACCGCATCACATTTTGTGTCTCGCCCCCAGTGTCGGTGCGGTGCAAGACAAAGAAAAACCAGCGCCACCGGGTTTCGTTGAAAACTGGGATAATTCGAATACCAGACCGTCGGTGGGCTGCATCTATGCGCTCTCTTCGTCATGTACCTAGGAACCATAGCTATCCAGCGACATGCAAAAAACATTCTACCTGTCTACAACCGCAGGCTATTTGGCCTTCTCCTACCCCTGTAAGATCTGTAATAAAAAGATGCTGCTACCAAATGTTTAATCATAACAAAAAACCGTGGGGGAAAGATAACTTCGCCATATATAAATAAACATTGTGAAGAAAACAGACAAAACCCCTGTTGCATATGTCGAGATCCCGAGGCAAGTTAAGCAACATATGCAAGCCTCAGAAGATGGATTAAACAAGTTTGAGTTATCTATTCAAAGCGGTACTATCACAAGCAAACGTGTAGAAACAGTAAAATATGCATTGGTTTGTTACATAAGTTCCCGCCGTTTTTGAAAATTTATTTTCAGAGTTCAAAGAATTCACATGGATACACCATTTAACATCTCCATTGATGATTCTTTATAAGAAACATTGCCTGTAGCCATGGGTTCCGTGGTGTCGAGCAAGATTTTGAGCAGCAATGGAAAACTGCTTATTCTTCTGCCCTCAGGGTGAGTTCCCAAAGACCCAAGCTCTAAGCCTTCGAGTGAAATCCATCAACTGAATGTGTCCTGAAACTGTCGCAAAATCACAATTCATCTTACCGCTCAATTCTCTGCATGTCTGGCGGCCATCTTCTTTCAAAAGATCTCTGAGATGGTCTTCTTTTATGTCTACTGGTTGTCTGGAACGAGGAGCGTCGTTGCGGTCGAAATTATCGTCTTGGAACCTGACAACCCAATCCCAAGCAGTTCTCTCAGTTGCAACATCCTCTCCATACACGGCACAAATATCTCTGGTAGCTTCACTCGCCTTTTAACCTCGATTAAATGCGAGAAGAAGGAGGTTTTTGAAGGTGTAATTTTTTGTCGACTTGACAATCCATTTGACGACACTGAAAAGATAAAATAGGTTAAAACGATTCCTTCCTTCCTTCTCTGTAGGGCATAGCACGGGCTTTCTAATGATATATAACACGGCGCCATTGGTCCAAATGTCCTTATAGAACAAATACTTTCATGTAGCGGTCGGAACTTTGGAAACAACACAATTTATCCACAACTCATCCCGGACTGTTCCCAAAGGTTTCTGTGTGCGTTGTGTGTGTGTGTGTGTGTGTACGTCTGTGTTAAATCCGAAGGACCATATCGGCTGACGTTGAGGGACGCGCAACCTCAAAAGTCAATTTCAAGAATTCTATAGAGGATTATTCGGTTCCAAAGGATAATGCCGTATTGTAAGTATGAAGCGTACAATAATAAAAATAACACACCTCAAGATTAAGCAACCGACACGATAATCAGAGGACAGGATGAGTCAGACGTATTGGGGTCAGGGGCAACGGTCACAAGAAAAGAGTTTCGCGGGGGGGGGGGGGAATAAAGGNNNNGGGGGGGGGGTGGAATAAAGGAGTTTCGTGGTCGAGCCAAGAAGTGGACTCATTCGCGGCGAACAAAAAGTGCATATCTGGTGATTGTTTATACGCACGGGCCAAGACAATGAGAGACAAGAGAGAGAGGGACGTAACTGAACAGATTTGTGGGTGAAAACATGTCGAGGGTGGCAAACTGATTTGACAGGTGTGTGTGTGTGGTGGTGGTGGTGGTGGTGGGGGGGGAGTAAGCCATCGAAAGTTCACGTGATCAAACATGATCGAGCGACGTTTGCTCACATGGAGGAGGTGGGAATATACAAGTTTATACTGAACTTTCAAGAAGGGGGTTGCCACCAAACAAAGCCTGTTTGGGGGAATACAGAAATATCGGAGATGAGCAGCGGTGGAGAGTTTCGAACCCGGGAAATCCGAATCACTACTTTGATGACCTTAAGCTCTAGACCAACACAACCCAAGATAGACAAAGAGTCGCGGAGGTAGAACTCGAAATTCGAATTCAAACTGATTAGAAATATCAATAAAAAATGCAAAATTAATAATATGCTCATGGTGAGCAGTACCGGTGAGACTGACCATTTTACTGAACGTATTCGTGGGGAATCTGAGATAGAGGAACCCTTTCACAGGTAGAAGGAGTAGAGAATAGGAAGCAAACGCGCACTGCACATATTCGGATTGGACAATCGAAGAATTCCAAAATAAACCATGAAGAAACAACATTCAGCCTACGGCACTGTTTATTTTAATCAAACTGACCACTATAGTCGAGGATTATTAGTGTTAGCCGATGAGGTTGTCAATCTAATCACCCCGATCTATTTTAGCCAAATGTAACCTATTGAAGTCGAGGCCGGTAGCGTACCTCTGGGAAAGGACGTAATCCTTACTGGGTGTCAAAACTTCGTTCAACAGCCAGACCATAAATGTTTGTCACCGTGTTACAATTTTTCCTCAAAAATTTTAAATGAGGTGGGAGAAGACAACTGTCAATCCGTTTCACGGAGGAAGGAATATTGAATGGACTCGAGGCGAATGAACTTGGAACAGTATCAGACGACGGTTGAATGAACTGAGAACTCAGCTATTCAATGTCAACGTACGAACGGAGAATGACACACGCGTGTCAGTTTCTCGTGCTCGCTGTGGTACGGTTTTGACTGCTGTGAAGTGTGCATATGCGTATGTTACCTTAGTAACGTTGTATCCTTAAACGTTCTGAATAGATGTGTGATATGATTGTCCAGCAACGCAAATAGTTAAAGCATACTCCGGTAGCTTCCCTTTGGATTAATTCCGTACAGATGCTTGTGCATCACTATTGTGTCACGGATATCCATCAACGTGTGAAGAAAAGCGTGGGTGACCAGGCTATGTTTTGGCCATTATGATGATGATGAGTGACAAATATGTCCCAAATGTAGTCGCATTCTTATGAAGCATATATTTAGCTTCTCTATACTCATTGTACTGTTGTTTCAAATAATAGCACACATGATAATCAACAGCGTTAAAGCGGGAAAATGCAATGGAATACCAAAAGTGAAGATAATCGACAAAAGAGGTAAATCCACGAAGCGTTATTAGCAATCAAGAAGAAATCAGGAAAAGCCTTCGCAGTAAAGCATACTGTTTACGATAGAAACCCAAGAGAACAGTGAAGCCATTCTTGAACTGAGATTAATATTTCCTAACGTTGACACACGAGAAAATAAATGCCCTGCCGTGATGCCCACCACAAAGTGGTGAAGCAGGAATGTGGTAGTTAAATTGAATTACAAATCGAGAATCCCGAACACAAATGAACCACATTAACTGAAATCTCTCGTTACTGAGAGGAAGGAAAAAGCCGCAGAAGTAGCGGATAGTTTATTGAAAGAAATCTTTGAGATTAAATATTATGTAAACAGAAACAACAGTGGTCAACCTAATATCAGTTCATCACTGCTCTCGTTCTTTGAGTCCCACTGCTTCCGTTTGAACTGTTGATTGATCAATATTGCTGGTCCATGATCTAACGTCCAGAAACTGTAACGCGTAGGTGCATGGTTGACGTTCGTCATCTGGGAGGATTGACTCAGCACAATATACCAGTGAAACGCCACATTATCACAGGAAAATAACACGTTTGTAACAAGGAAAAGAAATACACGGAGAACTCAGCTTTTGAAAATGTTCTCAGTCTATAACCAAGAAATTATCTCATACACTTCATCTAGATCTCAACACATCCCTTCGCTTCTCATTGGGTAGCCTCCTCTGATAAAACCCGGGGTACTGCTGTACACATTGTGATAGAGACCCATGTGACACATCATACGTCTATCACGCTCAAGCCTTGATCCAAATCTTTCCTGCTTTTCTTTCACATAATGCACTTCATTATCAAGTTTACTTTTATCTGTGAGCTGCGTTTTCACTTTCCGCCCAATACGTGGCCTCCTGTTGTCGCTCCAATACCTCGTTCGTTTACATCAAGGAATATATATTTAGAAATCTAAGGCGAACCATAATACCAAAATATAAATGCACTGTGATACTACAATATAAGCTTGGAAACTGCAGGATGAATATCTCCCTTACTTCCTGGTGACACCCTGTCCTCAAATAATTTGAACATGCAATGTTGTTAGGAGCAGTTCATGAAACATCCCGTCCCTTTTACACTGCTGCTCCAACAGATTTTACTCGTGAGAACTCGCCGAATCACTGACCAGTCCGCGTCCGTTTACTCGTGAGATTCAGACAACGAGCAGAAGACAAACGTAGCAGGTTATTCGAAACTCGATCGAAGGGCCCTATTCCAATCCTCCTTCAAATTACCAAATAATTGAATTCAATTTTGAGGGTAAATTTGTGGGTGGGTATTCAGACTGGGTCACATTTGGTGTGGCAATTTTAGTGAACTGGACAGTTGTGAAATATAGCAAATGAAGCGTGAACTGAAAAGCTCGGAAGCACTGGACAGCTGTTTCGACCTGGTCGGGTCTCATCAGCGGTGCGAATCCATCGACCCGACTGGGGATCGAACATAGGTTGTGTATGTTTCCAACCGAGTCATAACCCCGGAGGCTAGTGCTCAGTTGAGCAGGGTCCTTGGCCCGCAAGAAGCTTTCAAAGATGAGTTGTGATATATCGTGTAAATGGAAAATGAAAAACGGTCTGATCAGCTGCTCGGTGGTGTAGTGGGTAGCACACTTGCGTTCTGCCCATGAAGTCCCGGGTTCGATCCCCAGTCGGGTGGATGGATTCACACCGCTGATGGGACCCAACCTGTTCGAAACAGCTGTCCAGTGCTTCCGAGATTTTCAGTTCACGCTTCATTTGCTATATACACGACGAATTCCCATTTGAAATTTAACCAAATCCTCCATTACTCACATGAAATTGTGAAATAACTGCGGATTACGTGTCTCGCGTACATCAGATTTAAACCCAGTTTTCGCCGGTGAGAAAAGAGTGCATGCTCTCAAACTGCCTGAAGTTCATTGACGGAAATCATCCGTCATAATTCACATCTTGATTTTACTGTTCCCTCAGACCTCATCCACTGCATATGCTGAGCAAACGTTGAAATTGGTTCAATTGAATTCTTAGTGTGTCGAAAATGCACCATGTAAAGATTCCAAACACTTTTCATTTGTTTTCTTTTTGCACTCATATAGTTGATTATACTGAAAAACCTTGACTCTGTTAGCAGAAAGTACATTTGATTCAATTTATACATTCGGATTTCAAATGGTAAATGATACAGCTTCAAGCGCTACTTTGATTCTATTTACAAAAATAGAGGGGCCGAAACATACCACAGAATGAAGCCAAGTAATTTTTTCCGGATCAGGTATTTGAAACATTACATATTTTTACAAAGACCGGATGTGACCTACAGTTGAGGCAGTGTGACAAATAATTTGCATCCTTCATGGAAACAGGGTTACACAATGTTAGTCGAATAATGGATTCACTCCTTGATAGATCATCAGCCCCTCACATGACAGCCCCATCTATGTATGTTAGAGCTAGCTCTCTGTGTGGGCCGGAAAACAAGATCGATGAGAGCCTTTGTCCTTTTAGAGATAGAGCACCGGTTTTCTATCTTTTATCGGAAATCGAAGTCATACAAACTGCAATGAAAATGTGTTAGTAATGTGACTGTTCACCCAAAGTATATCATGTCGATCCTGCTCCTACGATGTGGTTTGATTCTTCCGAGGGGTAGTACGAAGGTGAATCCAAAAAAGGAAGAAATTGCTCTTTAATGTGCACCACCATCCCTGAGGAAATTTGAGTTGAGTTCATTTGCGATACGTGTTGTGGCATGATTTGCACGAATGCTTGTTATCTTATTCACTGAGAATTTACTAAACACACACAGTTACGGGCTGAGATATCCTTGTTTGATTTTGATCCAGGATTTAGCCCAAAACAATTATTTGTTTATAAATTATTTATCACAAATTTGAAGATGAATAGATAGCACATTCGTAGCAAATGTGAGTCAATTTGCCAATGGGCGAAAAATTCGCTTTCTACAACAATCACTAAATACAAAGATAATAAAGAACGTTATACAATTATGATTTAAAAAACCTGGAAAATGATTGACGGGTGAGTTGAGAGGGCGTGTATTTTTCTCACGAGACACCTCGAAACAAATTCTACAAATCAACTGTGGGCTGGATGAACATGCGACAATTTGCATCAACAAGCACACTACAATACTGTGCTGCTAACGAACTCAGATGAACAAGACTTGGTGATTCCTAGGAATCGGTCGGACAACACGTCTATATGTTGACATAAGAGAGTGACATTTCCGAACGCCGCACACCAGATCGAAGACCAGGTGGTCGGTGAAGAATACGAGCATATGAAACCGCACACACAAAAACAAGCACCGTTTGTCATGCATTAGGTTGGTGATTTGAGATTTGTCGACTGTCTCGTATGCAACATTGCGTTTGGAAGTGCAGGCGCTAAGGAAAGATGGCCTTGAAAAGCGTAAAATATAAACCATATTTTGATGAATCGTTCAAGGCTAAATATCCGAAACTAGTACATATTTGGAAGAACTCATCTAAATGCTTTGGATTCTGTAAAAACAAGCGCGTAAAACTGAATTCGTCCGCCTCGAGCAATAATTCAGAGTTCGATGGCTTCAATTGTGAATTGTCCACTTTCGTTCACGAATTATAAGGAAGCAATAGAGAAATATGCTATGAAAGATGAAAAACAAACAATGAAGTTTTCCTGGAACGATAGATACGTTCATTCGTATCTATGACGCACACTCGATCAACGAGCACCAATATAACTTTCGCGGGTGGAACGGGTGTGGTGTGTGAGCGGGCGGGGGGAGAACGACCCACCTCAACCCACACCCCTGCTACACTCAACCTCGCTCGGTAACTCACTCAAAAATTACTTTTGTTTGTTTACGGGACAGTGGGTTTATTCGGACTGGACGGGTTTTAGACAGACCCGGTCCAATGGGTGACATTTGACGGCCGAAACACCAATAATACTGTGGGTTTCAACGTGGAATGCGATCGGTTAGATTCACCTAAATTTACAACGAATTCACGCAAAGTTAGATATCATTTTATGCTTTATCACCGATCGCATTGTAGGTCTGATACCCAACCGCGTACCGACCAACTCAAATATAATGTGATGGTCAGCCTTTAGCACACATTTTCAACCTTTTGTTTGAAGGACGGAGGAGACGGTGTTGCCACTCTGTCTCAGTAACAGATACCTCCCCATATCCAATGCAACCCTCGGACGCCAACCTTACACACACACACTCTCTTTGCATCCCTGTCCCGTCATATAGACGATCAGACTGCTCCACAGGCTGCTGTTACTGGTACATCTCGCTCAACAGTATTGCTCCATATCTTCACCAAGATTCACATCCAGTTAGTGTGCTGCTGTAGTAGTTGTAGCAACAGTAGCACTCAATGAACACGGAACACGAATCACGGAATACGAATCACCCATTAGCAATCACGGACGTCACGTAAGCACTGGACCACCTTGGTACTTCCACGCAATATCCCAAGTAACCGAGACGCGAGGAAAAGGCCACAGAAGTAGTAGTTCGTTTAGTGAAGGAAATAAGGGGGACTAAACAATATGTACAAAACAAACTCATTGGTTATTCGAGCCTCTGCTAATCGCTTTTTAGTGTTCCTACCGTTGTTCAGCTTCTATCTGTGCCGCACGGTTTCTGATTGATTGATACAATCGGTTTATGGTTTGTATTTCCGAAGCTATTTCACGCCCGCACTTTGGAGACGTCGCCCGCGAAGCCTGATTGATCGCTGTTTTCCTATAACTGCAACTTGTCGCTACAGGGTATGCGTCACCTCGCAGGCTGGAGTCACCACAACTCCCCTTCCCCAAAAGATTTTGTTCGAATTGAATCTTTCCTGGGATTGAGTTCCATAGGACAAGCGAAGTAATCTCTTCGTTCGGCATTTCAGGAGCACCGGATTTCTGTTCTTGAAGGTGCCGGATCAATGCATTCATCGTTCGAACTGGCAGAGTCCCCGGAACGTATTTGGTGGATCTTTTATCTCCGAAGTAACACACTGCACTGATGTCGCACCAGGGTGTACGTCACGTATCGGGCTGGGATCACCACAGCTGCTTGTATATTAGACTGGTTCCCAGTTGACAGGTTGCGGCGAATGAGGACGTAAAATTAGAGAAGCTCTTCTCTGAAGCTGACAGAGTCTTTAAAATACAAACATGCAATGGCTTCTGTCAAGCATTTCCGTTGGGTTTCATTCGTATCCTCATAATCACGTTGAACCGCGTATTTTGAGAACTCTCATTTTGGAAGCATGGTCTCTTTATTCAGATCTCTAGTTTACAGTTTGTCTTGTTGCTGAGAGTTAGATATCATTAGATCCAGCTGCATATTTTACTGGATATATTTCTCATATTTTACCAAGTCCGTGCGTGGCTGTTACAGCCATCAATGCGAGGAAGTTCGCAGATGCCTGACCAAATATGGTGCAAGTTGGAAAGTTGTTCTCGAAAAAGGGGTTCCTTCAAAGGAATGAGTGTTCCATCGGTGACTTCTAACAACGGTCGCTGACTCTTGGGAACAATTGATGATGTAAAAAACGTTCCTTGGCAGTACACAGTTGACGACCGAATTCGTACAACATGGTAACTTTAATCACACTATCTCCTTTCGAGCTTAGTTTTACGAACCTGATTCACGGGAATAAATCTTATATTGTCACGTCAGACGCAACATTTTCTTAATAATATCCACCTACGCCAATATAATGTACGACTTCTGGATTTTGACGACGGTTGCTAGTGCATCAGTTGTAAAACAACAAAGCCACCGTAAAAACTCAACTAGAATTTATCGATTGAATCTGCTCACATACTTCATACTGGTATTGTACTTTCTTCTTATCAATGTTCCGTTCGCCGTTCTTCATTTTCGGGTAGCGGAGACAGTCGCTTTTTTCTGGACTCAACCAAGTTGACTGTCCAAAAGCATTCGTTAGTTTCCTCCATTGCGTGGCGAACCCCAACCGCTTAGACTGCAGAGGGAAAATTTTTCGATTACACTCGAGTTCTAATCGTGGTAATTGAATAAATTCAACATTGGTCTGGACCAATCCAGAAAATGCATAAATGTGGAAAAAGTAATATTTGATGAGGTTCAACTGTTTTCTACTTCCAAGCTCAAGTGAGATGATGACGATGGAGAAATTCCGTTGCTTATGCAATAAATTAGGATTATGTTCACGATGAAGCACTTGCAGTCTTCAGGAACTGGGTCTCTAATGTAATTTGGCTTTCGGATAAGCTGCCTCTGAGCTTCAATGTTATGCCTAAATTTATTGGACGATTGATGCCGTTTGGAAATGTTGACACTACAGGACGCTTATTGAACAAGCCGTACATCTCAAGTTCAAATTTATGCTCCTAGGACTGTCGTTAGTTCCTTCAATATTATGGATAATACGTGAGTAGCTTGTAGCCAAATAATTTACCAATTTGTCTCAGCTGAAATATGTTCAGTTATTGGCTTATTTACTGTGCAATGGATGAAAAGAAATAAGCCATTTTAGAATACGTTTATTCAAACCTCTCATGTAACGGGAATCATTCATTATAAAGAACAAATTTCCGTGCATCTTTGCATAAAATATTTTTCAAATCTGAATTACAAATTTCGAAATACCATCAATTTTATTGCAACATTCATTTTCACAATGTCATACGGTGATAGAAGAGAACTAAGAACATAGAACATCGTTCGATTCCCCTCTCGACTCTAAACCGCACCGAATCTCTTCTTGGTTAACAAATATCTTATGCCTTTCCCTTGCACAAAATGCAATCATTGGCAATTATGGCTATTCTAATAACTCACCCCAGTCGTATTCTTCGAGAAATAATAGGTAAACACTTATCCTTCATCTCGAGTTTATTAGGGGACGACGTGCTATCTTCTAAATTCGCTCATCACTGAAATATATAGTTCTGCTTTATTTGGCTTCGATTTTCCGTCGTGTTATAAGCACGATTTAGATTGAAAGTAATTTGTAAATAGAATAGGAAGAAAGATAAAAAGTAAATTTATTACATAATAAATATTGATCTATGCCACCTCTCCCGTATGATTGATCAATATTCTTTACGCAACGGTCTTTATGCCAACTTGTTTATAGTAACTTGTCCGCTTCCCTTGTGAACATTCGTCTTTTGAGCATTTAATCAAGCTCTGTTGAATATCGAGTTTCCTGCATCTCACCAAGACGCATCTGTACATCCAGAATCAATAAACAACAGTGCACCGGTTGATGGTACTTGGTCAGTGTACCCCTTTAGATAGGTGGTTTCCTTTGAAGTCCCTCGTTCTTCGGTCTGACGGTGTCTACCGTGGGGCTTGGCTTGGTATCCTGTTCCGTTCTCTAGAATGTTGTCTGATTTTTCAGCCTGACTGTTCAAAGCTTGAGGTATGTTGTACACAGTTTCATCATCTGTGCCTCAGTACACGAACGCGTGGTCTATTTGTCTGAGCTTCGGGGTTTGTTTTCCTACCCATTTCTCCATCACTGGACGTCAGTCCGGTACAAAACTGAAACCGTTAGCGGCGGTCGCGGGAGTCAAACTTGGGAGAACCATGTGGTTGTTTTCATCTCCAAACCAAGCGATCATCTCCACCCTATGACCTTGTGATGATGTGTATTGTTTCAATGAAACAGTTTACGTCTCCGACGATCATTTATCATCTCGACGACTGAAATTGATGAACATAATCATATGGTCATTGAAGACAGCCATGGTAAAGAGAACTGTCGGATTCGCCTCGTAAGGGCTTGATTGTCCACGGAATAGCTGCACTCCAGTTATTGATTTTCCAAATGATCGGTTTAATCTTTTCAATGAAACAGATTTGCTCCATCCCATCAACTCACGTCCGAATGGTGTTCTGTCCATCAGATCTGTTGAGGTTCCCACACCTCTGAAGAGCAACAGGGTTGACAAATCTGATGACTTCGATCTTAGATCACCAGAGCTTCTGACATAAAGTCAATCGACGAACTTTCTGGGCTTATCGCGCAAATTACATATCTGCCGGAGGGGTGCCCCTCAAAAGGAAGCCTGACATGCTTACCACAGCAGTCAAGAAACATTTCAGTAGGTGCCGGCCTAGTTCCTGAATTTCTCTGTTATCGAGGGCCTTTACTCAAATACTAAGCAAACGAATGTCATCATTTATTAGTTCTAACGACCCTTTTCTGTTCGCCCAGAAAGCGCTTTTAGCAGCATTTGATATTTTAGCAGTTTGTCACACCTCTGACTGACTTTCTTAATCACGTAAATTCCGTGAAACGCCGTGCGTGACAGCATATGTGCCTGACTGTCGTGTTCAATCAGATGTTCCATATGATATGCTTGAAGGATTCACAAACGAGTTCATCGTGTTCTATAGCTCTTTCAATCAACGCTGGTATACAACAGGAAGCCAATTTGTCACCCGTATGCTTATCTGTGTACTTTGGGCACCGGCAATTGCATTACAAAGCAAACAAGACCAGCGGTATTCCGTTCATGTGTTGAAGGCAAACTGTGCACTTCTTTTCTGTTGCATATTCCCTGCATTCTACCAGTTTCATTCACGGGGAAAAAAGAGTTGTCGTCAGTTTTTCTCAGCAAAAGTATCACGGTTTCACTTCAATCGATCTGACACATCTCATAACAGAGACATTTCTTGGACGAGTACAACTATAGTTAGGAAATTGCATTTAAAAAAATCCATTCAGGGTTTGAATTCAGAAGTATCCTTGATGCAACTAATATATAATCCATGACTTATTTTACCACTTTCTGTTACTCTTTTTGCGTGATATTTGGTTTGATAAGGGTATATGCTGAAAATGGTCATTTTGATTTCTCGGTACATGAAGAGTAGAAATTCTGCTGGGGCTTCCTAGGTTTTAGCACAGGGATACAGTCTAATATACAAGCAGCTGTGGTGATCCCAGCCCGATACGTGACGTACACCCTGGTG
>UZAN01041866.1:0-30743 GCA_900618425.1 Echinostoma caproni
GACTGTCTGTGTTTAAACACCGCTGTCTACACAGCATTGCACGAATCTGGTGGGGTAGCCGGATGAGCAGTGCTGAGGTTAGGGGAAGGGTTTTGTGTATCCGCGGTCGCCCACTAGAGCAAGTGGTCGTCCTCCTTACATTACGTTGGTTGGGACATGTGTTACGCATGTCACCAGGTAGGTTACCACGGCGAGCGATCTTCGCCGAAGCAGACACCGAGTGGAGAAAAGCCAAAGGTGGTCAAGCTAGGACCTGGCACGAGGGTATGAAAACCCTAACCAGGAGACTGGGTCACATAGGTCGTGTTAGACTCCCTGACTGGGGACTTCGGGATGATGGTCACTGATGGTTAGCTACACTGAGTGATATGGCTGAGTGTCGTAAACAGTGGCGTTCTTGCATCTCCTCAATTTCTTTGCGAGCCCTGACCACTGAACTTCTCCATTTTCTGTTCGACTCCACTTTCAACTTTCCGTTCTTCGCCTATTCTTCATCCCAATGGGCAACCAGAAGACAGCAACCAAAACCGGCGCACGAATATGCGTGGTTAATGGTTGTGCAAACTGAACTGAACAAACCACACAGTGTTGAAATCCATTTCCTTTTCAGTCTAAAACTTTCCCTTAGGAGGCATTTCATTCAGATGGAGTTAGACACAAGTGCAATGTTGTTTCCTGATTCCGTGATATTTTAGTAAACAATCTGTTTCGTCGGAATTATGGTCAATGTTGACCAAATCAGGACTACTGGGAGCCTAATTCGGGCCCTGGAACTTAGATAATTTACCAAGTGTCACAATGTCTATCGTTGTCTAAGGAGAAGTGAATTTCAAATGTAGTGACCATATCATAAAGTAGCATTCTCCCTTGACTGCGTGTTAAATTTGTTATAAACTAGGTGCAAAACCCAAATAAACTGGATTCTTCTTGTCGCATTTGGCAGTGACTGCTCTGTGCTATTCCATTCCTTGAAAGGCCCAGACCACGAACTGAATATTGCATTCAGGTTTTTCTATTAACTGTTTGTAAACAATTAAGGAGACAGCGCTGTAATTGTGCCCTTATTATCGCATCAATGAGATACATTTTTAGCATCCCGGCTACAGACGGTTTTGATTCCCACTGAAACAAATTGATTTGCAGTAGTCATCGAATATCGACGGATCACGACAGATCATTCGAGGACAAGATCTGATCTTGAACTTCTGGTTAAAAGAAGAGAACCCGGCTTCACAAAACTTAGTTTGCGCACGGGTCTATCTGACCGTCTATTTATTATTTTGGAACTTTGTCCACAATCTCTAAAGTGCAAAAGATTCAATGAGACTGTCGGAATGCTCTGCAGTATTTAGTTGATCTTCATTCAACGTGGGCACATGTCATAGTGTCTGTGCTGGTAATGAACAACCGCCTGTGACTCGCGGAAAGCATAGCGATGAATTCTATTTTGATTTAGGCAAAAATACTCATCATGATGAGTGCTTCCCGGTTCTGAAGGTACACTAAGACACAGGGTCTTGAAAAAACGTGATATGAATGCACGACACCTGGTCGATGATCGATTGCATCGAAGACACACCTTTAGTGTGTGTGTGTGTTTGAGTGAGATATTGATATACCAGTGGTGTAAAACTATAGATATGGAAATTAATTTTCAGCTACGAATAACAAATATAAGGATAGGTGTCAATTGATTAAAGGGACAGTAACGATATAAAGGTTGCTTGAAGGATTACAAAAAAGAGAAAGCTAGGCGGTGGAGGGGTTTGAACCTAGGACCACCGGGTCGTTGTTTTGATGGCCCTAACCGCTCGACCACCACCAATCAAACATGTCTTCATCCATGTGGGTTGCTGTGTAGTCTGATTGGAAGAGTGAGTTGGGTTTCATCGATGGAACCTTGATTGATTTGAATTACCCAAACATATTGAACGAATCACTGATGCTTCTACTAGAAAAGAGATCAAATTTTATCATCCAGGACTGCAATTTCGCTTACCAGGTGAAATCCTTCCACATTCTTGGGTAGTGCTGCTGGTCATTCATTGTTCAGTAAGGTTGTGTCCACCTATTCATAATTCAACCATCTAGGTGATGCTTCCTCTATCCGCGACCCGAAAATGATTCCGACAAGATACATACCCGGCGGCCGCAGACTAGTGTCCTCCACTTCCGGTTCGTTTGAATGGAAAGTATGACCAAATGACCCACGGAAAATGTAATTTTTTATAGCAAGTATTGATTCCATTAGGTAATTCGATTTGAGGAATTCTTGACATAAGTGTTTCTTACTTAGAAAGTGTTAGAAAAAAGTGAAATACAGTACGTGAATATCCATTGGATCTGATTTACGTGACCTATTTACCTTATCTGTACAGGGCACCACGAAAAGGGATTGATATGGTGTCATTGATGGAACATCAATTTGTTGGGTACATTAGGTATATTGAACTGTACTGATAGGTTTGACTGGACAATTCAGCGGATATACTCACAGTCAACAAAACCTACCTTCCAGACTGGTTGCCATACACGTGGTTTCACAAATTGCCCTGGTTGCAAAGTTGTTGCCTGGTTGCACCGAATCATTGATATGGGATTCACATTGTGAGAACCGAACACATTGATTCAACTCCGACAAATAAGACCAGCGATAGGTTTTTTCCTGACCGGCAGAACAATTCCAAGTTGAATGTGTTTTACGTGCAAAGCACCGATCTGTTTGAATCAAAGCAAAGACAAGTACGTCGGGTAACGGGTGGGAAAATACATATGGTGGAAAATGCATGGTTAAAATAAGTAAAGTGGCGATTTTGGGAATGTGAGTGCAGAAATTGTCTGACAAATTCGAATTTCTAAGTATAAGCAGCTTGATGCATCAATTCGGTTTAGATGTAAGTAATTAACAATGATATATATATATATATATATCATTCTTCTGCGTTTAAACCTCTAGCCAAACAAGTAATTAATGGATTCTTTGTCAGTGGAATATCACCAGGTTGTACATATCAAACAACGTGAATTTCCGGAGGATTCCCTACCGAAAACGTGCGCTAGTCTCAGCCTGACTCGCAACAGAGTATAAGCTGATCATCAACGGTAATTGAAGAACCAGCAATATTATTAAACATGACAGGTATTTGCTTTGAATATGCAATTGAAAGCGTATTGTCTTCTAATTTGAAAATTTACATCCTAGCGTGAAATAACATTTGCTTTAGACCATCTGACGTGATTATAATAATAATGATAATAACAATAAACTACATAAAACACACTAAACTTGAAGATTTTTGGCAAAAGCCATCTACATTTTTATAAACCCTCATATCCATCCGAATTAAACTAAAACATTTGAGAACAAAACACGAAATAGCGAGCAAGCTCGTTTTCGTTTGGCTAATACAGTTATACAGTTATATAAATAGGTAAAAGACATATCACATTTGCATAAAGTTTGAAAACGAGGTTGTTCGCTATTTCATGTTTTGTTCTCAAATGTTACAATGGGAATCTTCAATAAACTGAAGCAGTCAGCCAGGATCCTAGGAAATATCAGTCCCCAAATCATTTAAACGGATATACAAGGTTGGATCGTATGTCGGGTTAAGTCAATGATCGTCGTTCAGACAAAATGTATAACTGTTCGGGAATACCATAAACTAACAGTACAGAACAACAAGCAACAGGTGCGGAAATTCAGCGTACACATGTTTTGACACAGAAACGTCACATCCAGAAGATATTCGGGGACTTGGAACACTCACGTGGTCATATGAATTTATTGATTTTGAGGACTTTTTGAATGTCTGATTGAGTGCAGACAACATCCAGGTTCTCATACGTATACCACATGGTAATTGTTTACATGCACTAGTATTGAAATCTTTTTTTAACTGATGCTAAAGCATCTTATTTTCCTCCCGGTTGAGCATAAAACTTACTTTGTCTACTACTTGTAGCAAAGTAGATTTTCAGGGCTGATCTCGTTCGCTAATGCTGATAGTCGGGACAAATTTTCGATCTAGCAATAAAACCGTCATCACAAATAATAAACGTCAAATCCCTTTTTTGAGAATGTCATCTGGACAAATAAACTGGGGGTTAACGTTTTAAAAGCAATTAGGATAAAAGATGAACTATTATACAGGGTAATCTGCAGCTGAACAGAGTATTTCCCCGCCGAACTGCAGCTTGAGCTTATTCCGTGTGACAGTAGTCAACCGCAGTGAGGCCTACTAGTTGCCTGGTAGGGTTACGATTTGCCACAAAACGTGCAAAGCAAAAAATAGCGAGTTTCTATGTGTAGTTTATTATCAATAGATCCAGAGGAAGTCTGCTATCAGTTTTTACTTAACAAAGTCAAATAATTTCAAATTTGTGTGCGTGTGTGTGCAAGGTCCAAAGGGTTGGTAAATTTAAATATAATATGTGATTTTAAATGGTCTGTATGGTAACCGAGTCCTGAGAATCAGGCAACACGTTATCAAGAATGTGTATGGGACGAGAAAAAGGTATTTATGATAAGGGTATGGTGGCTGTGTCATGTAAGTGACAGAGAAAACAGGAGGTTTACCACAAAACTAAAAGAGAGATGTTCACACTTCATCGTCCTCCTCAAGTTGACCCTTCTCTGGTTGCAAACACGTGTTTGGTTACCATTGTTTTGAATTCAAAGTAACTCATATATTTTGAATTTAATATTCTCAACGTTACTACAGAAAATAACTTGCAATCAAATAGCCAGGTGGTGTCTACAAACCATGCGAAGCATTGAAAGCAATTTCACAGCATCAAACAGACCCGGTCATGAATTTCACGGACGACGAAACTCACTCTGCAGATGTCTTTCCGTCGGGGTGGATTTCACACACGCCCTGATACATTCCTGTCCGTTTGAGAAGTACGGCTTCATGCTACACCCCGGTCGACTGGTGTCCAGTTGAAACGCTTTGCATGTAGCACTGGCCACACTGAAATGAAACGCGATCACATTATCTTTCTGTTCTGCCCCCGGGGTTCCACTGAGCGACAGAGTATAGCATTTTGTCTGATGGGGGAGTGAATCACATCGCTGATCTCCTAATAAAGCATACGAGAAGTGAAAAACTCGGAGTAGAGTTTTGATTGTGATAAGTGGACAAGCATATATAGATATAATGTTCCAAATTCCTGTTATTTTTCAAACAGTTCAAATTGGTACTTTTATACAAAAGCTCAATGGGGAAATCTAATTCATACTGGTGATGATAGAGCACAAAAAGGAACTCGTGAAATAGTTTTAGGGAATAAAATCATAATCTGAATTTTTATGATTATGTTTTCCTTAAAAATCGAATGATTTCAGAGCCAATGGTTCATCCGATCGTCTGAAATGCTGAGTGAATCTGTGCTTGCCAGACTGACGGGGATTAAACGCAAACACCGATAGGAGGCATCGAGGATTCCGTACACTCAGTTGGTTCAGTTACATTACATGGACATATACAGACATTGCTTGAACTCGTGCGATACCATGACTTTCATCAGACCTTTTCCCTTTTAACGCCTAGCGATTTCGGTCTCAGCCACATGAATGAATATACAGGTGTTGATCAAACTCGTGCTACATCACTGTCATTTTGGAAACACCTTTCCGTTTCCAATATCCTACATGTTTATCGATAGCTATGGGTGTAATGTATTTATTCCTGACTTTATCTCCCACTTCTATATTCTTAGCTTCTATCGCTATTTGAGCTTGCATGACCTTGCTTGTCGTGATACGACTTGTAGTGGTATAGTGCAGACACGGGTGCAGTCATTTTAATTTGATTGTGAATCGTGCTCATGTCTCACTGGACTTTTTGGTTCATGGTTTCTTTTTTGTATTTTTCCTGTCTTGCAGGTCGTTTGGAAACCCCCTCCATGGAGCAGCTCATGGGAGAAGTGTGTCCTACCTGTGTATTGAGTAGCCAGGGATTATACGTTTTTTTTTGTGAAAACGCTAATTGTATAAGAACTCGGACTGCATTGCCAGGGCTCGATCAACCAGTGTATTTCGAGTGAATTCAGAACTGGGGTCGGTCATGCATACCACAGTAGTTCGAAAGTTACAGCTCAGATTAAGAAGATATTCTATGAAAAGCAGGATGGAAATTCATTCTTTCTAATAAATGATTCCTGTTCCACTGGAGTGTTCTTTAGGTTGAAGATACACATTCCAAACAGCTTATCTATTTTCATTCAGTGCACAGTAAATAAGCCAATTAGTGAAAATTCAGTAGCCTAAATAAGTTGATAAATTATTTCTCCACAAACTACCCACGCATTTTTTCTAATAGTGAAAGAACCAAAAATATATTTAAAGAAACATGCAAATTACCCTTCGAAATTTGACCGTGATGTGTGCGGCTTGCTGAATAAGCGTCTTGAAGTGTCGTCATACACAAACCGGATCAAACCTTCAAAAGTTCATGGCATATTATTGAAGCCAAGAGGCNCAAGAGGCAGGTTTTTGTTAACTGTCACTAGCAAAATGCATTTGGGGAAGTAGTATTTTTCACAGATGGAGGTTAGTTTATTTTCTCGTTCAAGGTTTGTAGTAGAAAATGGTTAGATCTCATGGAATGTTATTTTTTTCACATTTATGAACTTTCTCAGGGGTGGAAGTACCAAACGCAAGGTCCAATTCATTCCATTTCCCTGCCCCCCCGGCCAGCAGTTGGGAATGTAATGGAAAACGTTTACCTGTGTGAAAAACAAGAATAAGTTAGTTGCCTCGACAATGATCCTAAGTGGTTAGGGTGTGGAATGCTTTAGAAGAAACTGTCAAATTGTGTTGTACCGTCAATCTGGTGGACTCCATGCAGAAATGACTGCCTCCAGTGCTCAAAAATGAAGAAGAGCAAATGGAACATGGACGAGATGGAAGTACAATACCTGTATAAAGTCTATGAGCCATTTCGATAAATAAGTTCCACTTTTGTTTTTTTACTATGGCTTTGTTATTTTACAACTGATGCACCAGCAATTGTCGTCAAAATCGAGAAATCGTACATTTTGATAGCGTTCCAATAATAATAAGTGGATATTATATCCAACATTATGCTGATGTGAGGTAATAACATATTCAAACCCCTGAATTAGGCTTGAAACAGTAAGCGTCGTACGATTTTGGTTAATACCGTATTGGTACCCCACATCTCGGACATAACATATCGTTGACAATACCCAATTTTATTTTGGCTTGTAATCATCGAATTTCCTTTAAAGTATGTGTGCGTATTTTGCTGGATTTATGAAAAATAACGTGTATACGATGTTTAAAAGGATGTGATTGTTCACAGGACCACCATCCTTCAAAGTTTTAAAACCTTGGAAGCCGTGTGCAGCGGTTTCATGCATGTTAGTGATCGACGAGGGTGCGAAATAAATTTTCGGAATTGGCCAATTTAAACACTGAACAGAGGTGAAAAACAATATGTATTAGGCTGTATATGATTTTCATGACAAATCTCACCTGAAACATTGAGAAGAAGCAAGTTAGGTTGAAAAATTGTAACTTTTTCAAATACGTTACGGGAATGATAATGAAAAAATCTGTCAGATAGAAACAACTAATTGAGCACATTATGTAAGGTGCCAGGTGCGGGATCCCATCCACATGTCTCAAGACTTCGATCACCATACATACATAAAAACAAAATAAAACTTGATAGTGACAAGTGTGTCCTGACAAACGGCATATTCAGCCTTGTAACGTAAAAGGAGTGGGAGATACGACAATACGAACAACTCCAGTGTGACTTACTGTCCGGTCTGACAATTCGTGCTTTGCATGCCGAATGACAGGACTCGGCATCATCGAATGTGTTCTCCGAGCCTCCACAACCGGTATAGTTGAACGGTTCACAGTTGCTTGTGTGCGCATTGAAAAACCAACGCTGAAAGTGGAAACCGGCAC
Source organism: Echinostoma caproni (assembly GCA_900618425.1). NCBI lineage: Eukaryota > Metazoa > Platyhelminthes > Trematoda > Plagiorchiida > Echinostomatidae > Echinostoma > Echinostoma caproni. The sequence goes on from UZAN01041866.1 coordinate 7,949, forward strand.
ACTGACCTTGTTCCCATTGAGCAATACTACAATTCAGAGGACGACATCGTCCCGTTTCCGGCGGACGTCGGCAAGGTTCTAAATCTACCCCCAAACGGGGGTGATCACATATTTAAGAAAAGATCAGAATGCGGTAATCAATGGAAAGTATTCACGGCAACTAACTCGTGCTATCATTAGACAAATTATCAGTAGTTGAGAATATAATGCAACCACCATAACGGATATACTCACCAATGTTTAGGGGATCGATAAATTGATTCTTATTTTTCGTTGGACGTCCATTTGCCTCTCGATTTGAGACAATCTCAGTGCTGCTTGGCTTTTCCACAGGTTTATTATCATTTTCCGGTACGATGGTTGAACTACGGTTGGAACTGTCAAACTCCTCCTCCTCGTCCTCTTCGGGATCTTCTTCCGTGGTATCTTGTTGGTAGGTGCCTTTGAACGCCCCACACATGGACTCACACAATGCATGAGTGGCAAAACGATTGCTATTGCCAGCACAACCGGTATAAGTGAATGTACGACAAATTCCTTTCCCGTTTTCGGTGGTCGTATCTCTCGCATTCGGGTCAAAATACCACATAGTTTGGTTTGAGGAACACTGACCGGGATCCGGTGATTGAAGACAAACCTCTACAGGTGTGAAGATAAACAGGAAGAGACTAAGATACGATTGTGCAAATCTGGAAGAAAGTAGGTCTGAAGTGGAATGAAAGCTGCGATGAACAAACCAAGCGTAGACAGAGTTTAAGGTTTTGAATCTCTTCATCAGAGAGTTACTGCTGCATTTGTTCGTATGACAAAACTAGCATTATTGGCGGCATACATATCATCTTTATCGGGATGGTGTGAGGGGTGGGAGAGAATGTGTGATATAAACCTGAAGATTGATTCACTTTCGATAAAAGATGCCAACTAATCAGTGTGGATGAGAGACATCCGACGGCCGAAAAACCAAGATCTGTACAACTGATTCAATGATTCTTTCCTATCCAGCTGCTCGGCGGGGAGTGATTGTCGAATTTGAGATTTTTTTCGTTGAATGCAGCTGGAAAGCTTCTGTAACGCATTGAAACCAAAATGGTCGGAGATGTCTACAATAATAATAACTGTCCCTACCTTTCCTATCACTTTCAGGCACACAATGGTTGAACGCGGTGAACACTAAGAACGAACAAGCAGAAGAGTGTCAGCGGACACATGAGAACACATAATCCTTACAAACCTTGTGTGCCCCCTTCCCATATACAGTTTGTACCTTGCTTTTTGCCATTTCGCGCTAAAATGTACGTTTCGTGCGCGATAGTCGTGAGCGTGTCTGACAACGAGAGGAGTGATCGAGTGTCGGTGATAGCGAGCGTCCATTACCATCATTTCAGAGCGTTCCCGCGGAGCTCCATACACGTAGCAAACTTTCTGTATCCACTTTACACCTACGATCTCTTTGATTGATCACTGAAGCTAAGCTGAGCAAAGATCCTGAACGGTTTGGAAGCTGAGGTCTGGGGGAAATTTTTCGGTGATCAGTTAACAAAAAATCACTGGATATTCTTCGATTTGTGGATGACACATTTTTAGAAGTCCGCTGTCAGTGTGTACAGATGGAGTCCAGATACCACTGTGGTTTTTATTCTGATTTTTCACATCAATCCAATCAATCAATCAATCGCAAGGAACCCTTTCCAAGGGTAGTAGTATTCTGTCAATTGTCCCAGTTAAGCGCTGGTTAATACAGTGTAGACTGTACTAACTGTTATTTCATCCCTTTCATCAGTTATTGCACAATAAATGATTTCGAATTGACACGTATCTCGGTTAGTATAGCATTTGAATGCCATAAGCAGAACTCAAACTCGAATCACACTGGTCCGCTTTCATTGATTGGTATTTTCTAGGTGTATTTGGAGTAGACATTTCTGACCGCAAGCTAATTCGTGTACGGAAGCGCTTCTGTGGTTGTTCAATCGGGTTGAGGCAGCGGAGTTCGCAGAAGCAAGATNCTTTCCAAACGAGAAATATTGCCGATTGATCAGTTTCAGCTTGTACCTCCAGATTGACCCACCAATACCCCTTTATCCCATTATACATAATTACAAAGATTTTGCATACTTTTGTTGTGATCTCCCACTTCCCTTTCGATTGTATGAATATGCAATGATACAGTTGGTTTGAAGAAGACGAGCTGCGACCAGAAAACTGATGCCTAGGAATAGACAAACATAAGTGAGGATAGATGGGCAACAACCATTTGTACATTGATGGCATTGATCGCCTCACCAACGGGCCGTTCACAATTGAATTAGAGGAAATCGGGTGCTTAGCCTTTAAACCAAAGGATTATTGGTACTGAGGTATCGTTGTATCATAGTGTATTGTAAGTAACTATCTACAGTTCAGTCGCATCAACAAAAACGCCCATTCGTTGTAGAGAAAAACATGAAAAGTGCGGGAAAAGTGAATAACTATTATTGTATATAAAATCTGCTACAATCAGTGCCCACAACTAAAATAATCAAAAGAAAAACGGAAAACTTAGAACATTCTACTTTCATCCTATTCCAGTACGTTTCAATCTCGGGATATTTACTGAATGTGGTCTACGTTTATACCGCAGAGATTATGATATACCCCTTCTGAATGTGTGTTTTGTGAAGGCCAATTCAACCTATTTGGTGAGCCAAACATCCATCATTGAGTCAGTAAATTGAATAATCTTTTTTCAATATATTGTGATAGTTTAGGAAACGGTTAAAATCTCATTTTTCTTTCTTACAAGAAAAGCTGACGTCACTGTAACCAAGCTACAGAAACAGGAATGTAAATCAGTTAAGCATATTCAAAGTATGTGTGCGTATTTTGCTGGATTTATGAAAAATAACGTGTATACGATGTTTAAAAGGATGTGATTGTTCACAGGACCACCATCCTTCAAAGTTTTAAAACCTTGGAAGCCGTGTGCAGCGGTTTCATGCATGTTAGTGATCGACGACGGTGCGTATCCACTTGGAATAAAACCCGGCCAAAAGGGACTGTTGTTTAAACGCGCTAACCACTTGGGGTAACTCGGTTGATTCTCAATAGTTTGGTGCACATCAAGACCAACTGGTGGTGGTGGTGATGATCGAATCATTGATGAAATCATTTAGATTGGTAGCTTGTTTGTTTAATCAGAACCATTATTACCTTGAAAAGGGTCAATAGTTTCATCTGGTCATTAGTATCGGATGAACTATTCACAGCTATTTTCTTATTTTTTGTGGTTAAAACGGCAATATTATGCGAATCTTCCTATTCGATTAAACCGACAATTGTGATTCTGTAGCTCTGTCTTGTAACTCGATCATATGAAACGTTTTATCACGGTTTTGAAGGACAAATACATTATAAATAATAATAAATACAATCATCATTCTATCTGTTAGTTTCAATTATGGATGGCATCAAACGTGCAAATTCATGTCAAGTAGTCAAAGAGGTTATTCTACATTACCCACGATTTCCAGTTCCCACGGTGAATAATTTATGCACCAGGGATCTAAATCATTTGGAAAGCAAACCATTTGTAAAAATGATTGGGACACTACTCATTAGTAGGTGGATATTACTCTCTCGTTAAACGCTGCATGGTCATTTCAAGCGCACAGTCCACTGCACATACACGAACATAGAAAAAAAGGAGGAGGTAATGAACAAAAATTGGATACTTTTTCTGTGGTTATAAGAATCATATAAAGGATGACTGAGTATTGGTATTTCGTGTTATTTGACAGTAGTTTATGATCGTATAGCATCCCGAATGGCATGCTTTTTTGCATCTATTGAAATTTAGTGGAAATTTTACTGCAAACAATATCAGGACCAACGTGAAAGAAGACGGAAATAACTTGCGCTGTTCAAACAGTGTACAATTTGACCCAGTTTTCAATCTGCCTTTTTCCAACAGGGATTTTGACAGCTGTTTTTTAATTAATCCTAATTTGGCACCATAAACGACCGCGGTGCTGTGCGGTACCATATGCTCAAACACATGTCGCATGTGTGGGTTTTTGCCTACTAATTGATTTGGTGTGCCACATAATTGGGCAAAAAGCTGCGTAGTCATTTTTATCCAAGATGTGAAGCCTACATGATGCACTACTTGGGTTAGATAGTGGCACGGGAGGGGGGTGTTGGTGGTGGTGTTGGTGATGGTGGTCTTGGAATCAAGAGGATGGTATATGCGTGCGGCAAATCAAAATTGTCCCAGAAAAAATATTCCACGTGGTTGTAAGTTACATTAAAATGTGATCTATTTGATTGGGTAGGGAGATCCTCGAACGAACACATCCACTGTTTTTCATAAAAAATGAAACTTATCTTCTAGTTGTGTAGGCATCATAATCTCTTTAAAGAGACAAATAGTCCCTAAGAATGACAGTCTAAAATTCGCTTAAAAGCGTTACCACAGTGTTTGTGAAAATGGTAAGCTTTGGGACGTAAGTCGAAAAGCATTTATTAGTTCTGCAGTTTTCAAGATTTCTCGCCCCTCAAAAGGCATCAGTCAGCACATTTATAAAAGAGTAATACGAAGGTAATAATCAAGGGTAAAGATGACAATTCAAAGGCAAGAATCACACTTTATTGTATTCTGACGGGACGCTGTAAATTACCATATCAACCTATCTTCTAAAAAAGGAGGATCTGATGTCAAATTGAAAGCTGTACAGTGCGTAACTGGAAGGTTTGGCACTTGTCGCTGAATGTAATATATGGCGGTCTGTTTTTTCTTAAAAATTCTCGGAGAAAAATTGGTGCTCACACGGCGAAACAAAATACTAGATTCATTACCCGATAAACAAAAAAGACGTGCTATTAAGAATATTGAAAATCAGGGAGATTATCTAATAGTTTAGCTTTTATCCACGAGAATCTCTCATCCTTGACTCCGAATGTGCACTGTTAGATTATTGTGTGGACAGTTCAATGATGTACCAAGGTGTCGGATGGCCATTTTGATTGCTTTCAAAAAATGTCAAAGCTCACTGTGTATTCTGTGGAAGAATTTCAATTTGGATTTAACATATATTTGAAGGGTTTTGTAGAAGGAGATGTTAGAAAAGTAAGTTGGAGATTGAATCTGTTTTCTTATCTGTACGATGAATAGCTTAATGGTAAATCACTAACTGCGGAACACACTTAATTCCGGTGATTCGAAACTGGAGAGTACGTATGACGGAACGGAAGAGTGTGCAATCCATAGTTAGGTCGATCGAGGCAAATGATAATGGAATACAAAAGGGGCTAACTTCAGTTTGTATTAACCGACCGCTAGAACTGTTTGGTTTGGAGTCACAGCACGATACTTTGGTTGTTTTTTTGTTGTTGAAAGAAGTCACGGAAGAACCGTTTGCAAAAATATATTGCTCGACGATCATTTACAACCTCAATGATTCTGCTGACTGCTTCAGGCAGGAATAAGACGCATAGGCGGATCCTTTCTCACATCAGAATAGTCAATTCCGTTCTACAAGTGCTGCCAACACCATGGCATGGTTACAATAATTGTAGAGACTGACAAGGCGGTACCTATCGTCCGTGCTTGTGAGTATAAAGTTGCGATCTGCTATACCCGAAAGTGCGTTTCGCCACAGGCTAAGCTTAGTTAGATAGGTTGATGTCTACGAGATGAGACATGTAAATAACTTATTGTGTATAAAAGGAAACGTAATACCGACGAAACATCTGGGCCTTGGTCCAACAATCAGAGCAGAGGCAAGAATACCTACTTAATGAGTGACCAAGTTACTTGACTTTTACTGAGGAACCACTTTATTTTCTGCCGATGGGAATACTAAATCGGTTGAGTGAAGATGCTCTTGTAGTCAATATAACCTTCCAATATAACTTTCCATCAGATTTCAATGAAATTTTTATAAAAACAGAAAAGGGTTACCCGCTTCATCTGCAGACGTTTCCGTTTTGTTTTCGTAGTACCCAGCAGTGCATGAAAAACAATATACCAATGAGTTTAGTTTCGAATTGGAGGTGTAACTACTAGTGAGTAGTGATTTGGAATAAGTATTATCGTCGTTTTTTGAGTGACTATCTGTCAAACTTCACACTGAACAGGTCGATGTGCACGGTGAATGAGCTCCAATGATAAGTTGTTGGGTGCTTACTTAATATACCGTTGACTGAATGAACTGAGGATTGTGCATGACCTTGATAAATACACACCGTTGACTAAATGCAACAAGATTGAAACAGCTGTACGGTAAATACCAACTTGTCAGTTCACAATTATGTAACTAATTGTATAGTGAAATTCATGATGAAATTTGCAACTTAATCATTACATACGTCTCCTTTTGTATAGTGTCTGAGATTTAAAATCCGGTCCTGACATGATCGTTCAGTTTGATTCATACGAACTAGGCATCAAAGTCAAAAAATGTGGCATGTCTCCATTTTTGAAACGATAGCAAGCAAATCAGTGTGATCAAACAAAAATAGTCAGAGCACCAATAAAAGTGGGCAGTGTGAATGCCCTTAGTGGGGCTTCAAAAACATAGTGTTCACAGACGATTCGTTCGTGATCCATACCTTTAGATCTGTGATTTGTGAAATCACCTGTACACTATGTTTTCAAACATGTACCCCGATCACGGTGCGGCGATCTTGGGAATCGACGTGTCCCGTGACCACTAAAACACAAGTTGTATGTCTTGATGCCAGATCACGAGTTCACATATTTCGTTGTAACGTGGGAACACATTTAGGCACAAGTATTCAGTGCAGTACTATGCGTGTGTTTCACGATTACAAAATCGCAAAAGCTCGGTGATTAGAGATAAGCGTACTAAACGCATCTAACTAATCCGTTTTAAAACACCCTTCTCCATGTATCACAATACAATTATCGGAACTGTGATTAAAATGTACGATCGAGCGCACAGCTTTTTGACCACTTGAAATCACTATCAACGAGGAATGATGCAGCTCAGTTTCAGCGCACTTCACTGAATGTGACCGCATTTGCTTTATCAATCCTAGACATAGCACCCGGCTATCAGTGATGACTTCTACAATAAGATTCTTAGCTTAATCTTTTGAATCCAATAATCCGTTGATTATTGGTAGCTGGAACTTCATTACGGACTCTGAAGGTAGGCAGCACATCAAACGATGAGAAACAGGCACCGCCCTGGCTAAGTGGGCAAAATTTCAACTCGCTCAACTTCACCAATACTTGATTTTAGTCGCCAAAATGTGTTTGCGGACTCGATACTCAAGTGACTGTAGGATAACACACTTTCTCGACCACATCAGTATGTGGTCTCTCTGAGCACTGTCGGTAGAGACAAAACAAACATCCTGTTATTTCCTAAAGGGAAATATTGGTGGCACAAGCACTCACTTTAAGTACACAGCATCAATCATATAGCCAAAATGATAAGACAGACTTTCACTTAGAGGAGTATTCTTGCAAATCCTCATCAACTTGCAGCGGGATAAACACAAAAATGTGCGTTAATCACGTCGATATTCGCCCAGTTATTACATAATCTCGCTATGACAAAACCCACCGGAATACCTCAAACTCTGATGTCCCAACAGATAGCTAAGATAAATTTGTATAAACCGGATTCAAACTTTGCTATACGCTTTTACTGCATAAATGTAGAAATAATGTCCAAATTTCCTCAACGAAAGCATACAAAACCACATATTACTGACACCCTGTCGGATCTTGAAATATCGCATCGGTTGGCAGTTCAAAACGGGGATCGACATGATCGTGGCAGACCTGATATTCAGCTAGTTTTTGAAGTGCGCGATAAAAGTGAATCAGATTCTTCATCTCGATGACCATGCCGTAGATCCACACCCACTTATAATCGCGATCAGAGACATTGAAGATATCAGCTTATTCGCACACGGGCAAGAGTCAGATCAGGAAAACATAAGTGAGATGTGATAAAATTGTTCTAGATTTATTATTTCTACTCTTATTCGACTTTGAACTGTCTCTAATTCAATGTCGATTCATGAAAGAGATGAACGGTGTGTAGAGCGCTTCAGTGCACTTCATTGGTATGCGCTGCATGTTGACCTCGCATGAGGAATTATCAATCCTTTTTAGTGAATTTCACACAAAGCAAATACACTAGAAACTAATACCAAATATTATTGATCATACGTTAAGCGAATTATTAGGAGAACCTGGTGCCTGCAAGCAGAATTCATGTGTACTATTATTTCTCGCAAAACGACGCACAGCATCCGGAGACGTTAGCCGTTGTCTTTCTTCTTCTTCCTCACAGCTAGCAATTGTAGCCTATCGCATTCCATTCGATTATGAAAACCAATTTGGAATAAAACCAATGAAAGTGAATCTGTTTTTTCCAGTCTAGTCTGTTTCACCGCAGCTGATTTGCATCGGTATTAGGGTTGAATTAGGTCAAACAAATTGGTAAATCATAATATCGGCTGTTTATTAGAATGTCAACCCGATTACAGGTATATAAACGAATCGATTCCTGGTGATCACTACCCGTCGGCACGGTCAAATCAAAGATTGTTTAGTCCGCACCAGTTGGCATGGTTGCACAAGTGACAAATTAAATGCTTCAATTTCTACGACTGCGGACTTCGAATGTTCTTTTCTTTTTTAATCATTGAGACTGGATGACCGGATGAATTGTTACACACTTTGACTTGAGAAGTACTAGGATTCTTCGCTCGTAAACAGTTCGGTGTTAATTCAAACGTCTGTGTTTGCCATCATATTAACAAAGTTTCATTGTGGTGAAAGGTGAACTATGCAGAGGAACAGTTATAACGTGAAGTCAGAAAAGCGTTTCATCGATAAGGGCAATAGACTTAGTGGACGGAATCATAAACCAAAACGAAACAATCGATAGCTAAAGCCTGGTGTGTACAATCCGCTGTTGAGCTTACCCAACCAATTCACTGCCGATTGATTGACCGGTTCCGGCAGGAACAAGTCCATAAAGTAGAGAAGTGGTGCCCACTACTGTCTGGTTGAAGCAGCTAAAGGCAGGCTGAGAAAGTAAATTACACAACATATTGCTCCGCGGTTAAGAACTGAATGTATCCCATGGAATGTGTATGTGGTTTGATTTTAAAGTTTATCAATAAGAGTGCTCGATTTCTAAATTGCAACATTATCATAAGCCCCTCAGTATTAAGAAACGCAAATCTGATTTGCGGCTCGGGTAGTCGATTTTGAGGGAAACAAGCCTCAACGAATCATTGTGATGATTCTGTGTTAGGTATTGTGGGTCAGATGCCTCCAACCCCTCAGTGCTATGCTCTCACAACTCTTGCCAAATTTCCCTCTACACACTTTCGCAACTTTCGCAAAACAGAAAATGCCAGTATTCGAACTCATTGAAGAACCTTTAGTTCACTTCAAAAAAAATATTCTTCTTCGGTGAATAAAAACATTTGAACTTATGTTTGTCCTCTTGAAATTTTTCGGGTGCAAAATTCGCTTATAATTAACTAGTGACGGTGCTTTACATTTTAATTATGCCCAGGGCTTTCCTCTCTCTCTCTCTGATTCGCTAATCAGGAAAGCAGTGAAATTGTGACGCTCGGAGGACCGAGCACTTCAAACTTGACTTTTACGGTGAAACAAAATGGGCCTTGAAAATGAAAATTTTCTGACTGGAGTACCTACCAGCTAAGATACATTTTACTGTTTAGCCAGTTTTTATTCAATAATGTAGACCACCATTTTTAAATTATCAACTAGATTGAAATTTGTGCCAACATGAATATTTTGTGGTTCGGTTTACAAAGGGTTTATCCCATCTGTACACACAATACCGAAATAAAAAAACGACCCCATTTCTCTCCTGTCTGTGTAGGTATGCACAGTGAAACGGAAAAACTTTGAACGATTTACGAAACTTTGCACCCGGGGTACATGTTTTCCCGGGTTGTGAACCAGTTTTACAATCTTGCTCGAACTTCTATTTGACGGTCTAACAAACGAGGATTAGGCCACCTATGGGTAACCCCTAAATATACCCCCCTAAAACAGTCAGATGGCAATCCCACATTTAAACTGGAGGCGTTTCATTATAGGTTAGAGCTTGGCAACCACTACAGTGTGCTTGTAGCTTATACCGAAAAGTCTCTTTTCAAATGACAATATTACACAGGTGCTTTTATCCTAAAATAATCAACCGTTCACTAATGGTAAAGAACCCACAAAACCTAATCTTCAAGTAAATGGTTATTCATGGTTAGCCCACAGTTACTCGTTAGTTCTATTACTGTGTGAACTATAGCTATTCATTTAGCTATCCTTCAGACATCACATTATTGCCCAATTCTCAGTTCACCCTGTCGACCATAAAGTCAGGAAATTGAAGACAACATACGAACAAATTTCATTTGATGTTATGGTCGTCAGTCCCGGTTTGGAACACCAGTAACACACGTCTTCTTTACGTGTGGTCCGCGGTTCTAAACCCGAATGGACCAATAAATTCACACTTCCGATGGGATGCAGGGATAGCAAACCTCCTGTCTGGCGTTTCTCGAGTGTGCGGTTGATTGGAAGAACTGAGGGGAGCAAACGGCCAGTCAACAACTCATTAAATCGTGATCTGTATTGTCGTGCAGGCAGGCAGAAGAGTTATATATCTGTCCAAAGCAGTTGTGTGACTATATCTAGTGTTAAACACAAGTCTTGGATTACTTTTTCAAAAGGGATACAACCTGTCTCGAGGGGGTTATTTGATTAGCAGCGGAGCGGGGTGGGGGAGGCGAATGGCAAAGAAGAAGACCTGAGAACCTNGAGAAAAACCTTCAAGGGGATTTGACAGCAACGTTCCAGTTGATGAACAAACTCTCAGGTTGAATTGGGAGGCAAAACTTCCAAATGATTTATAGCAACACTAGATGTTTCTTGGAAGCCGACCAACAGGAGCACAGAACAAGCAATGCGACTCAGCCTCTCTAGCATAGGACTACCTGCAGAACTAGCTGAACTCAAGAGTTTGCGGAGTTTTGGAAAGAACTTGCTCAACGATTGGTAAAACACTTCCTAAATTAGACATTCGAGCGTTGGTCGGGTGCAGATGCTGAATGCTTTAATCCACCTGAGGTTCGCGTTGCTAAATTATCCTTCCTAGCAAAATTCCTCCCAAAGTAATGTTCTCATCTGCACTATGTCTTGCATTGGCGGGAACCAGTAAACTTAGTGAAATAGAAACCCTAGCCCAACTTAGAGAATGAACATTCGCAATAGTGGGGACTGACACTTAGACGTAGGGTTGAGGGAATTCCGGACTGCCGATTGTTCATGTCCAGATTCTGTCCTATTGAAACTGAACTGACTAATTGAAATTACTCTTACGACAGATACCTATATGTTGTGTTGTGAAGTATATTGCTCAAACCATGGTAGATAGTGTATAAGCTTTTACAGGCACCGTCATGTTTTTATGCTCTCAACTCTCGACTGTTGACCTATCCCTATGGTTGTTCTATCACACAAGCGAACGAAATCTACCACTCTGTCAAAACGGTTTAGTCTGATTGTTCTGAAACTAATGTTTCTGATGATCACTGAACATGCCATCCTGAGCTGAGATCAAGCTTGGCCGATAATAATGCATTGTGAGGCGATTATCAATTATATCAGTCCAAGTAACATGCCTGCTGTAGTATCATACCTAGATCATGTTACCTGCAAATCCTTCATCAACACCAATAAATCTGGCAAATATACCACCCTGAACTAATCTGCTTATAACTACTGTCGTCATTCACTAATATCCCAAAAATCGCGCTTCTTGGTTTTCTTGTAACGCTTGGCAACCGCGCCAGTAATATTTTATCGTAAGTGCTTGTAGCTCACTGGACCTTTTGGGCTTATAGCGCTTTAGTTGCTTTGCCTTGACTGTCCGCCTTTCTTTCCTTGACATCCCGTGTCCCGGTCGTCCCGATTACCGAACGCCGTTCCCGCCGTCGTTCATTGTCCTGCAACGCCTCGGATCATCTCCACTTGCGANACTTGCGAAAATCCGAGCCGAGAAACAATACATCACGCAACTGTGTTCACTTAGCTGTGCTGCGGGAGCCCCAAGTAAATTCACATTATAAGCTCACCAAATCGGATGGTGTGGAAAACCGAAAAATGGTTCCAGTCGTGCTCAAAGCCTTAGATCAGTTGGTAACTCTTCCATATAGTCCAATACGTATACATCTCAAGGTAGTTTGTTCTTGTCCTTTCATGGCAGAATATCAGCACTCATTCCCAATCAAGCTTCCCATGGATTATGATTATGTTTGTGCTGTACCTATATTTCGGGCATCCCCGACAAATGAGGACGTCCGTGGTCTATTTTGTAATCTGCAAATTATTATGAACAGCGCGGCATTTTTATTATCATCTCTGTAAGAGACTTCTGAGTGTCTATTTCAGTATTATCAATCAGTTTTACCGAATAATTTCCCCGTATTTATATCTTTTTCTTACTCGGAACAGAATTAGTGAAAATCAGTAGCATTGTTCACTGGTTGTCTCACACTTTCGACAGGTGGCCCAAAATGCGGTGACATTCATTTCCGATTGGGAAAACCAGACATTTTAAGGCTTATTTTATTGCATTCAAATGCGATGGAAATATTTGTGATAACCAACAAAACGTACCGGACAGTTGTTTCGTCCTGTTGAGGACTCGTCAGCAGTGCGTATGTTTTGTATCTCACCTCGAAGAATCGCGGTTTGAGTCCTGAGAGGGACACAAAACGTACGCACTGCTGACGAGTCCCCAACAGGACGAAACAACTGTCCAATGTTCTTTATTGGTTAGCACAAACATTTCCATCACATATGAATGCATTACCTCGTGGGGAATTAACGATCTCCCAAGGAGTGAAACCCACACCCAAGACCATCAAGAGTGCCTGATGCCTTTGAACAAAATTGAATGGGCTAATCCAAGCATGATACTTTAAATAATTTTATTGCATTTTATCAATCTGAACATAATGGCTTTCTTTTATTTTTCTAGTACTAAGAAAGAGGCGTATAGATACGTGACCTTGAGTTCCCGATCGATTCAGTTGTGTTGACTTCATACCGCTTATTGAGCTGGTGAATAAATCAACTGACACCCATTTGAATACCCTTCAAAGAATTCACTTTTAGCTTTTTTCCTCACTATGTTTTTTAAATCCACTCAATATACTACTCTAGCTGCAGAAATAGATATAATCACTGCATTCATTTTACACAAAATATAAGATACTGATGAACGGATATCTAAGCTGCAACATATTTTAGGTGGAACAAACTCTTCGTCTATCTTCTTCGTGATATTCCTCAATAGATTTCGCAGTTTTTGAATCTTTTAGCTTGCATAAAAAGGGCATTGTGATACAACATTCGAGTCTTTACAGTCACATTCATTTGGGCCGTTATACTGTAGTCAGGTTCTACTCACAAATATGAGCAGAATGGTTGGTACACGCATGAATAGGTGATTGGTGGTTGCTCACGACATTCCGATTGTGCAAAATGTTTGGGAGCGGCTTAGAGAATTGACTATTGTAACACTGGAAAATGAGATAAGAATGTTGGACTGTTTGATCAAGGGCCTTTCATGAAACCATGAACCAGCTGTTACAGATTGCATGTTTTGTTCTGCAAATTATCCAATTCAACCCGTATGCTTGTCGTTCACTGCCGCGTGGCAATCGTATTTTGGACCATTAACTGATTGGTTGCTCTTTCCTGAATGACATACGGTTAAGTAGAAGACACTCCTGAAAAATCATTTGATCCTGTTTTCGTATTTAGGAATACCATCAGGTGTAGTTCAGTTTATTTAGAGTCACGTTACGGATTTATTGTCTTGGATATGAATGAATACAAGTGCAACATCTAATGTTACAAAAAATCAACGAACTGGTGTTTACATGCGGGGTAAGTTACCGCTTAAAACAGAGACCAAACATGACCATACATATTTAGTTATTTTACTCCCAATTCCGTGGTGTTGTTGTGAGATATTACTCACATTTGTGAGTAATACAAAAAGGAGGCCATTGGCGATTTCTTTCAACAGTTAAAAATGAACAATACCTCTTGAGGCAAATTGCTGTGTACAAAATGATAACTACGGACCGTTACATTCCTGTAGGACTGCCGGGAATTGTGACGACATGTTCAAAATGAGATATCTTGTTATGCGTACGCGCAGTTATCCATATCCTAAGTCTGATTCGTAATAAACAATGCTCCTCGAGCCAGCATCGGTCTTCTAGAATTATAACAGCAGTATAACAAACATGAAATTTCTCTGGTGTAAACTCTGGAAAGAGAAATAATGGTGTTTTAATGACGCAACATAGTTGGCAATGGATATGTGCCATGTAAGCGTATTCCGCTCCACAGCCCCGTTATTGACCACACTCTATACTCTCAGTCAAGAAACAATCACATAAACTGCCTTTTTCAATAACAGTTACTACTGAGCATTTCAGAAATCATATATTAGACACACAATCAACCAATAGGAGGAACCCGGGAGGATGTCGCATTGAAATGGTGCCTATCTGTTCATGGACAGAGTGCATTATGGAAAATGTTTAACGGTCAAGTGTTCGGCAGGTTCACTTTATCTATGAGCACATCGGGGCGATTGTGGGGCAAAGGTTTCTTAAGTGCGGTGTCTGCGGTGTCCAGGACACTTAGGGGACAGTCTACCTGGGTAAAACCACTCTGTGGTAGAACCGCTGATGACAGGAAATGTTTTTCTGGATCGGCAATCACCGCTATTTCTTTCGCGTCTATACACAATTGTCAGTTGAAAAAATCTGGCCGTGAAGGGGGAGGTTGTTTGTTTCCCGCTTTTACTGCTGGTTCTTATGTACGATAATCTATTTATCCATCAGTTTCCTCGTGTTCAATCTGCCCAGCATGTGTGATGTTCGATGGCTCCGTGGAGATACGTATAAACCATAGGACACATGTGCAAATAATTTGCACACATATTCGATGGAGACTGACTATTCGATTGTAAGACCCCCAACGGTGACTGCTTGTGCACATGTTTGCCGATGTTCAGACAAGTGTACCTGAGTTATTCTACCTGTGGTGTTTCGCTCGATTCAGTTACAAGTTACAAAATGTTTCGCTGGAACGAATGAAATTATTTTTTAGGTTCAAAATCGAAGGAAAAAGTATTACATATCAAATAACTCCTGGTTATTATGAAATACATTTTTATCGTTCGTAACTATAGTTACCCTGGTTATAAGATAAAACTAGTTAGAAAACAAAGCCATTTTGATACTGCTTTCCCAAACCGGAATCGACTAATTGAAAACACATTGTTACTCCTGTTTATTTCTGTATCTCTATGTAAAACCCTCACTCAGACACCCCAACCTACCAACAGGATTTTCCTTTTTAGCGGCACAGAACTGTTCACAGTCGGTCCGGGCCAAGAAATTGTTTGATGATCCTCCACAATGCGAGTAGGCGAATTCTTTGCACACTCCACTTGCCACATCCAAATACCATCGGGATTCCATTTGGCCAACATTATCACAGCCGCTTTCGATCATTGTGGCTTCTTTGAGCGATATTTGTTCAAATAGGGATTGAGTGGTCACCTTTTCGGAGGTCGTGTGTTCGGTGGTGGGGTCTTCGGGAATACGAATCGGCCAACTGCGATTCAACTCCACTGTCGGAGCGGTCTGACACAAATCGGAGGCGACTGAAAATGCGGGAAGGAAACCGGATTGGCGATACTGTTTGTCGATGCTAGGGCAGAATTGGAACATTCTAATGGCTATCTAGTTATGGTATTTCAATTGGTGCCCGAGTACAAACAGTTAAACGGAATAAAAAGCGTTCTCTCATCTCAGAAACTCGCAGCTAGTCGTCTGTTCATATATGGCCTTCCAGTGAACTCAAGGAATCTCACGAAACCCACAACTTCAAGCTGTAATATATATATATATATATATATATATATATATATATATTGGCTTCTTCATCACACTGGAAAGCGAAAAACACCAGCCAGGTCTGTCAGCTTTGTAATCGAAGTCCAGACAGAAAATCTATGTCCCCATGAACGAGATTATAGAATAGAGCATTACACAGTCTGCAGCCTTTGGTGTTTTGCTCCATCCATACTTGAAAGTCAGTCACAAGGTTCATTTTCAAAGTCAAAAGGGTTTGGAGGTTACGTGCTGTAAATATAAATGCGTTTTCTAGAATGATATGCATCCGTGATTCTGAACATGTTATGACGGATCGATGGGTACCAGTTGATACTGATTCAAGGTGTCCGGCACCTAGTTGTTAATCCATCTCGCATTCAGTGCTAGATCCCACGGTCAAATGAGTCTTGTTCTTCTACGACGTGGATTGTTTGCAATATATATATATGATGAAGTGGCAAATGGAGATAATGATACCAAATACACAGCTGTGTGATCAGGCACATAGTATCAGCAATGCACGTGTGCAATCCATCTCATTCGACCGTGCAGTCACGAGTGTCAATCAAAATAAGCGCTCGTAGGAAAACCTGGCCCCTCACTGACCTCCCGTGTTCAATGGAAAGAACTAGTACATTAGAGAACAGAATCATGTGAGACATTTGTCTGTGAACACATTATGTGGGGTTTATTTATCCCGGACATAGTCAACCAAAGCATACCTCAAAACACGTAGGTTATTATGCATAACATGTTAAATCGAAGCGAGAATTTTTCTAACTTCTGGACTCATTTTTCCATAAAATGTTTTGCTTTATTGAGGCTCAGTTTTAATGTACATCTGGGAAAAACTTAAAGTTTCCTATCAAACATCTCTTTTTTGTGTTTGTAGTTATCTGAAATTCATCAAAAATTTTATGTTCCATGGAGAACTTGTCAAATGATTTTACAATGTCTTCGAACCCCGGTAATATTTGAGAGCTTGAAACTGCATACGAAACTAATCATGCAATAGAATTAATCGTTGGTTGCACACGATGTCCTTCCTTACTTATCGTCTAGAACCATATCCCACTTTGTTTGATCACTCAATTACATAACCAATCCTAGATGCAACTGAAAACAAATAGTTGAATGATGGAGTCGTTCTCCGGAATTCCAAACCTAGAGAAAATGCGACAGCAACCACTTGCCCCATCTAGCATCATCCCAAACAACGACATCTCCATTCTGTATATCACCAAAAATACAGAATTTCTCGTTTCATTCAGCATATACACGCACACACACAAATCATTCACAATGACCACTTCGAGCTATTTAGGTGCAACAAGAATGGACGGTGTGTCTAGCAAACTCATGGTAGACAACGCCTTTTTTATCCACCTCCACTCATGTCTCGCAATTGAGAATGTATATAATTTATTGTATAGGGTGTAATTTTATATTTTATGCTACTATAAGTGGCCATTTTGATCGCAGTATTCATGAGTACAGATCCAGTGAAGTGCACGAGTCTGGTGTGGAGGTGGGCATGCAGAGTTTACGGTTCACAACCAGAACAAGTGGTCGACCTTCATAGATCACCGTGGTTAAGGGGCATGTATTCTTCAGGTAACCAAATAGGTAGCACGGAGCGCGACGTTTGCCGAGGCAGAAAGCGATTGGAAAAAGGTCAAGGACGGTCAAACTGAGACCAGGTACGAGAATGTGAAAACCCTAACCAGGTCATTGTGTCACACAGGTACCGTTAGGCTTCGAGCATGAGGACCTCGAGATCATGGCAACCGGTGGTTAGATGGATATGACGGGGTGCCGCAAACAGCGGTGTTTGTGCATCTACTCATTATTCTTGCCACCCTTCGTTGATAGGGAATCTTTATCTTCCCTTTGACTCTGCTCTCAACATTCCAATTTTCACTCAGCTCTTTCATTCGAATGGACAGCCAAAAGACGGTAACAACAAACGGGCGCATGAAAATGTATGGTTAATGGTTGTGAAAACTAAAACTGACATCGTTCACTACAATATTCTTTGTTCCATTTCTCAAGTTATTTATGTGAGACTGGTAGTGAGATACGCAAAATGCATTGCCTGCGTTGAGCTCGCAAAGATGGGTTGTGCTATAGCGTGCATAAGGAAAATGAAAAATACGGTCTGATCAGCTGCCCGTTCTTCAAGTAACGTTCCGGGTTCGATCCCCAGTTGGGTCGATAGATTCTCACTGCTGATGTAACCCAACCAGGTCGAAACAGCTTCCTAGCTTCGCACTTTACATTTCATTTTTCACATACACGACGAAATTCACCATATGGATAAACCAAATCCCCCCTTTCTCTCATGAAAATATTGTTTCAATCCACGCATTACTATTTTATAGATTGATTTATTTGTAAAATATGATTAAATGTACCCGAATAGAATGAAGTAACTTGGAATTTTTCATCATGTGCTGTAGGTCACATGCGTTATTTATCCACTGATTGGATTCAAAGCAATATGAACCACTACAAGGGTTCGTTTTTTGGTGCCAGCATTTCCTTTTGAAAAACTGAGAAAAATATCCTCAATCTCTTCAGCTTTCCGAGTGTCACCGAATACAATGGGCCTCGAATCGAATTTTTGTGATTGCTTCAAAGTGTTTAATTGCTTGAAAATGACATACTCGCCTGACGGACGATAAAATGATGTTTCGCGCACAACAAGAGGATTATTGATCGAATGTAACTTGCATATTAAAAAACACTATAAAACTATTTGCATTTGTTTTGTATTGACCGCAACATTTGAATAACCAGTTTCAAATCTTCACGTTAGCAAAGTAACAAAATATGTCGTTCTAAACGACAGTTGCGTTTTACACATCTTCTGCTGGTCTATTTCCGATGTGATGTTTGCTAATTCGCTTCAGTTGACTTATGTTAAACCAAACAGCGCACTCGGCTATCATTTCTAGTCATTTGAGCATACCATTTAGGACAGAAGACCATAGAAAAGGGGTATTCGAGAGTAAGATAAAGCATATTCGCTTTCCATCAAATTGAGATTTTGACCGAGGATATTGCCAATTCAAGTGCTTCCGATGATCACTAAACATAATCAACGAAATCAGTCAATAGGGGAACGGAATCACCAATGACGCACAGGTGTTGTCAACGTCAATTTAATTTTTTTTCTCCCAGATTGCGAATGAAATTTCAACCATCCCGGAAATCATTATGGGATTGGTTGATTAGAACGAAGCAGTCATTTAGTGTCTCATCTGCGAAGGGCTTGAAATGAGGTACTGCAGTTCTGCACTTGTGAACTACAGCCACACTGCCATGTTGCGTCGATATTCTTGAGGCAAATGAGCGTTTAAAACTTGCATGAAGTCATTTACAACAACTTTTATTCTAAAGATTATGTTCGTTAGGGGATATATATGCTCCAGAAACATCCTTTAATTAAAGCGGGAACTCTGTCTTCCTGGTGGTTTGGTTTGAATATTAACTCCAACATTTGTGAGGTAGATTAATCGCAATCAACTTGCATAGATGCATTATGCCATAGAGTGCATACGCAAATGAAACCACTTTGACCAACTATCCCGTAGTCAAGTGAGCAGTTAACTAAAATTTTGTCTGCGAGGTCTGTTTTTCGATTGTCCAACGGATCGATGAGCTCCAATAAAGAATCGCAAATAGCAGAGTTACAATAACCGGACATTGTTTCTATATACTTTAATCTCTAATTTATTGTGTTCTGTTGGACATTAGAATTAGAATCCGTCCCTTTATGACTATTATTGAGTGCCTAAGCAACATCAATAGTAATGAAATCTAAAATCATTGTTTTTTTATCATTTGACGCAAAAATGATTTTATCCATTCGTATTAACTCAGCGAACACTTAACTGATCATGCAGTCAATTCCGTGGGGATTTTCTCCCCCTCTGTCTCTCACGTGATAGCACGATTACCACGATACGATCTGTGAGGAAATTTCCGAAACACACAAATAGATGGTATTTTATGTCCCTACTGATCCTGGTCTCAGATCATACGGTACTCGTTTCTCGATTGCACTTGTTAGCTTTCCGTCTGTGGGTGTGCTGGAGAAGTGCACCATGGATCAACGTGACCAATCAACTGAAATTGATTGGCACACGTGAATCAGACTTGCTTGCACATGGTTGGGGAAAACACTTAAACAACACACAGTAACAATTGATACGTTCATCAATCGTGTTACCTTATAGAGAGTACTAATACGTAAAAAATAAATTTTTCCGACAAAACAGCTCCAGATTTACGCGTATGTCATGACACTTGCTATGAGTTTTTGGAATGAACGATATGGACAACTACTGCTGTCCTCATCATTTCACGGCTATCGATCGATACGTGCGAGTGATAAACGGGGGGAACGAAAGCTTTGAAAATAGCGATGAAGTTGATCGAAATCTTTAAAAACATAGAGAAATATAAGGATAAGTTTTGAACCTCGATCCACGAAATTGTTCGAGTGATTAAGCTGACGCCTAATAGGCTGGGTGACGAACCTGTTCCATGAGGTTAGTCCAGATATGATCCAGTTTTATGGAAAAAAGCTACAAACAATTGGAGTCAGTACACATCTCACTCAAACTCGCATTGATTTTCCAGATTTAGCGGGAAATCCGATGCACATAAACATTTTTGTTTTAATACGGTGACATCATACCTCGCTCGAGTCAGTCCATCAACTTGCTTTTTGTGTATTGTTCCTTTAATGGAATCTCTTAGTTAATCGATAGTGTTGGAATACACCTTTATCGGTGCGAATAATATCACTACCCCGAAAGGGTACACACCTCCCTATTCCGAAGCCTGAAACGTGAGCTGAATGTAACTGAGCATCCGGAGTTGAAATTCCTCTAAATGAAAACTTAAATTATATTTTAAACTAAGATCAATAATACTAACGCTACAAGTAGGCAAACATTGGCTAATAAACTCTTCCATATGGGTCGTGTTAAGCTTCCTCAAATCAATCCAATAATATTGGTCCAGTCAGTTACATTTGGAATATCTAAATCAATATCACATTACCGTTCAGTTTGGCCTTTTTCCTCACTGATCGTTCCAGTTGGTGTGCGAAAGTGTGATTTTATCGTTGGTTTCAAGAGAAACAGAAACTATGTTTATTTGAATGAGTTCTATGTGGGTTCTAGTTAATCAGTTTCTTACTGCTCGCGTGAGCTGCGTTCCGTTTAGGGTAACATTCAAATTTCAGTTCTTCAAAAATAGATATTAGAAGAAGGTTGCAGAAGCTAAATGCAATTCATGGATCATACACATTTCGCGTTGTGAAATTAACGAGGCAAACATTTTCATCCGTTTAACGATATGGTCATCGAAGTGACTTCCGAATTCAGTCCGTTGAGGAGATTAATCGGCCAGATGCGGGATTGGAGTGGATGATGGGTGGGTGTTTTGAAAGGGGTGCATAAATCATGAAGAATCATGCCAACATATGTTCAACAGGGAATGAGGTCATGTCCATTTGGTTCTGTCCGATCTGATTCAGGTCATTCACAAATTACGGGTAAACAATCGGACTGTGATGTGAAAAACCCGGGGCACGGAAGATGACGATGAAGAAAACAACAACAACAACAAAAATAAGGAAAACGCATCAGGTTCGTGTATCCTTCGCATTGGAATTTACCGCCCACAATGGTGCAGTTCTCAATCCACACAGCTCCACACACGCACGTATAGAAGCAGGTGGGCACGCTCGTTCACAAAATCATCCATTTATTCGCATAAATTCGAACATCGTGGCTCTTGTCCTCCCTGAAGCTGGATCCTTTTCCAGGCCCATTGTCATCCGATTACAGTCACAAACTTGATAAGAGTGAACCAGAATTTGTCTTCCCGGTTGTTGTTCTCCTCATCCGGATCTTGGAATCTACATGCACGAGTAGTAGTAGTAGTCTGTTCGCCGGGTTAGTCGAATGTTGATCAAGGGTATCGATTTCCGGATGCACACATTGGATTATCATTCAAACTGGTTGCAAGCATGAATTAATCGGCCAATAGGCTAACTGTGATTGAGATCCACTTACGCACTCTGAGAGAAAGTAACATGTGCACACTGAATCGGAATTTTGGACATAATGAATCAGTGCAAATCTGTGAACCGATGAATGGATGCATGGAGTGCAAACCACTTTCAGGTTTGTTTCTTGCTCACTTGAGTCAGGTAGATGAACCTCATCATGAAATCACCATAATCAGTGAGAGGCCGGGTTAAGAAGAAAGCTGGTGGTGGTGAGCACATCCACTACATTTGGTAATGCATAATTAAAGCATCATCCAGCTGTAGCTATTTTTTAAAGTTACTTCCCCGGTCCGTCTGACGCCGATGGCGATGTGTAATGTGTGTTTGGTTATGTGTGGTCCGTTGCGATATTTCGATTCCTGTTTACCACTTTTGATGAAAGTTTTGGAATGAGAATGACAACCGACCGGACTTGAAAATGATGCTTAGTTTGCTATACTTCTGCTCAGTACCCAAAAATCAGGTAATGAGAAACACTAATGCTTCTCGATCGGCTCTTCCTGTTCATTCAAACGCCGAATTATTCCGAACCGGTGAGATTCAGCATAGTCAGCAAAAAGTAATCCAAATTGGTGACTCAAACGACTCATGATGCACGGTAATCGAAATGTGTTGGATTTTTCAATCGTATTTGCTGTTTTTTCCACAGACACATACATACATACATACATACATACATACATACATACATACATACATACATACATACATACATACATA